>JAYMTF010000285.1:0-41221 GCA_036897485.1 Pelargonium nanum
TATATATATATATATAAGAGGAAATCTAATTAAAGTTTAGCACAGAGTAAGAAACAGTTTCTAATGGAATGTCTTGGAATAAGTTACATTAAGAGCGATATTCACAGATAAAGTATGCTTAAATGGTTACGAGTTCTTGATGTTAAGTTACTTTCTAGAACAACCAAGCAGTGGGTGTTGCTTATAATCTAGAGGAGCAAGACAAGACAAATAACATTGATCGGCACTTGTCAAGAAGCTTCAATCAGGATGAATATATATGTAATCTCTTTGAGAAGAAACAATGCCGGTGTACACATGTGTGTGCGAATAAGAGTATATTCAAGGTATCTTTGTTCAGAGGTTTCTACTAGCAGTACTTACATCATCAACAAGCAATCCCTTGACAAAATGGCGGCGTAGATGCTGGTAGTCAAAATTGTCTGTGAATAGACTGAGCACTTCAGGAGAGCAGATGTCAATATAGCAATCCTGGAAAGAAAACATTATTTAGTCGAAGTATCAGAATACCATCCTAATCCATGAAATAAAGAAAGATATAAGAAATGCCAACCCATTGACTGATGTAACTAGAATAGAGCTGAAATATTCACAAAACGAAACAAACCTGCTTGTCATTGTGTACTGTTAAAGAAGGATTATCAGCTAGCAGCATCTTGTCAAGCAATATAGCCCCTTTAGAATGGTCTGTCTTTTCCTCATAATAGAGTAGCTGCTTTGTAGTAGGATCTATTGCCATAAACAGCTCATCAGTACCAAGCCGAGATTGATTAGTGATTAGTGAAGGTTTTGACTGTTTAACAACCATGGTCATGACAGCATTAGAATCCTTTTTCTTTCTCTCCTTGTGTTCTTGAAGCACTGATGTAAGCGACATGTTGCTAACTGTATCTCCAGTAATAAGAACAAAATCTCCATGAATCTTCAAAAACAAAATCAGAAAGATCAGATTTGCAATACTGAACGTGTTGAGAGTTCTAATTGTGAGCATATTAATGATTTATTTTGTCAAAATTTAAATAAGGATCTAATTAAGCTAGTTCTTCCTTCAAGTGAATAAACTGCTATAATTTCAAACATAACATCGAAGCCCTAACAAAATTTTAATGATGCATCAATAAACTGATTTTGTTTCCACCCGAATATCCCAGTAAACACTTCAAATCTCCAAGACAGCCAATAAGGTAAAGATTGGAGTTTGAGAAGTAAACATACCACATTGCGCTCATAGATAAAACGCAAGGCATCTCCTGCACTAACAGAATTGTGTGACTCAATAGTCGTCACCGAGAAGTTCTGCCGAGAAAACTGGTTTTGCTCCAAGTAACTTATCACTTGCTTAGAGTGAGCACAGCAAAACACGAAAACCTCTTCCACACCAGCAGATTCAAGCCAAGCTAATGTGTAGTTTATCATAGGAATGTTCGCAATTGGTAATAACACCTTCAGTGACAAAAATCGGAATCAATATATACATAATAAATCTCCTCACAATGGCTGCTTTACTACAAAAAGATCCAACCTTTTCAGCTACACACCCACCCCCATCAATACCCAATTTTAAAAAACAAACCTAAATTCATAACTTGCAAAGCTTGTGACTAACATGATAAACAGAACAGATGATTTCAATACAAGATCAAGAAAATACTTTGGGGCGTTCGAGGGTGATGGGACGGAACTTGGTGGCGAAGCTATCGGCCAAGAGGATGGCCTGCAAGGGGACATGGGCAAGTGCGTCGGGGTCCTCAGAAACCCTAGCAGCTCCTTTTTTCTGTGCACCCATTGTAGCTCTCGGTCTCGATTTTCAAACACCTAGGTCCGGCTTGGCGATGCTAATTCGGAGTAGCTTTGAGCTGAAGCAATCTACTCTGTCCCCGAACCAGACAGTGATGTGGTGCAGATAAGGTGTTCGATGAAAAATCGCTGAGAAACCGCCGGCGATTAAAGGCGCGAGAGACTGGTGCGTTTATGCGGCGGAGAGCTGTGGGTTTTGGGGAGGTTTGGTTACTTGTTTTTCTTTGGGTCCAAAGTCCATAACAACAAGACTGGGCCTTAGCCCACCCACCTAACTTTTGGGCCTTATTTGGGTCTATTCGATTATCAAGCCGACCGGTTTTAGATAGTCGTGCTTTTTGTGTGTCGGGTCGTCATCAATGAAATAATTGAAGTGTCATTTTTCAATAATTGACATGTCAATTTGTAAAAATAAATAGTACACCGTATTTAAAATATATGACATTACTCATTGTGCACACTCATAACTTGTGATTCTTCCCGGCTCGAAAGATAAGTAGTATGACTCGTGCTGATCGTGAACCCACTTTGAATATTTCATTTTTTTTAAGTCAAAATTTTGAAACTTGTATTAAATTAAACTAATTTGGTTGCCACTAGAGCATGAACACGAGGGCATCTGTAATTCGACTCGACTTAAAATTAATTTAGGTCAACCAATTTCGGATAATATCATACAAATCCTTTTACCTCATTAAAAATCCAAATTTTATCCCGTCCGATCCAAATCATTTCCGGATCGAATTCGAATTTCTATTTGTCTATCCAAATCTTAACAAATATGATCCAAAATATAAATTAGCGCTTCTAGTCACCGCTCAATACATGACATCTTCATTCTCATTCTTAAACTCACTCAAACCATGGTGTAACAAAACAATTGAGGTAAACTAAAAACTGTCCAATTTTATATTTTACACAACCACTCTTTATAGTTGAAAGAAAATATAAAAGCCTTATGGGCTTATCACCAAGCGCGTGGGTTAACTGATAATAGGTTGTTCCAACTTAACCAAAGGTCCCAAGTTCGAGTATCAGGAAATGTAGTTGCGTTAAAACCTAGTAGGGAGAGCTTTGCCGCCCTTATGGTCCTACCCGGCTCAAATGAATATTAATATGGGTGTGGTAAAACGGCTTAAAAGTGTCAACCGCGAATTTGCGAGCTCGCTTAGAAATGTCATGGTTTAAACAACAAAAAAAAAGCCTTATGGGCTTGACATATAAAAGATAAAATATAGGCCCAATGGGCTTATCCACATCCACTAAATTCAATAAACAAATAAATAAAATAAAATAAAAAATTCCAATAAATCCATCCACAGCAACGCAACCCAAACACAGTTCCTTATCTTCTTCTCCAGAAATCCAAATGCATCTCCTGCAACTCCCTCCGCTCCACACCCTCCGGATCTCCGCCTCCGCCACCGCTCCGGCCACCACCTTTCTCCATGGCTCCACCTCCCTCTCCTTCCTCACCAAGCCCAGCGCCCTCATCGCCTCCTCCCGGCCACCGCCCTCCCTCCTCCCCGCCGTCCGGGCACAGATGGCCTTCCAGGGCCGAGTCGTCTGCCACACCAACAACAAGACCGTCAACGTCGAGGTCATCCGCTACATGATTCACCCCAAGTACAAGCGCCGCGTGAGGGTGAAGAAGAAGTTCCAGGCGCACGACCCCGAGAACAAGTACAAGGTTGGGGATAGGGTGCAGCTCGAGCGGTGCAGGCCGATAAGCAAGACCAAGCACCACATTGCCGTCCCGATTCCGCCCAGGAACGTCAGGAAGAAGAAGCCGGTCGACGGAGAGGCGGAGGCGCCGCCGCAAGAGCTTGGGATTCCGTTGGAGTCGCAGCAGGTTTAGAGTCAAGTCAGGTCTTTGGTACTTTCTTGTTTGTTGTTAATTTTGTAATTTTGTATTGATTTTGATTGCCTATGTGCTGTGATACTGCTTGGAATTAGTGTTTGTGAAATGAAATGTGCTTTTTTTTGGGCAAATCTTTGGTGTTTGGATTGAATTGCATTTCTGTTTTGACGAGTTCTTGATTGTGAAAATTGATATAATTGTGAATCTTTGATGGTGAAATTGGGCAACAATGGAGCTAATGCTGGTGTCCATTTGTTTGAAATTTGGGCTGTTTTCAGGTTTGTTATTATGTTTGTGCTTGAATTTGAGAGTATAGGCTTTGAAGTTATCAATTTGAATTGAATTGCATTTCTGTTTTGATGAGTTCTTGATTGTGAAATTTGATATAATTTTGAATCTTTGATGGTGAAATGGAGAGAATTGAGCTTATGCAGGTGTCTAATTGATTGAAATTTTGGCTGTTTTTGGGTTTGATATTATGTTTTTGCTTGAATTTGAGAGTATAGGCTTTGAAAGTTATCAATTTGAGGAAAAAGATAAGTTCTGAGATAACATAAAAGGTGGTTGCTTTGCTTTGTAGTTTGTTTTGTGTAAATGACTTCCTTTTAGTTTCAAACTAGTGCATTAGCATATGAGAAAGCTATAACTTAGTTAACATAACGTAAGATGACGGTTTTGTGCTTAGAATGATAAAATCATTTAGTTCATGACACAACTTAAAACAGATTAAATATCAAATAAACAATGTCTTTCTTTAGAGTCTCGTTTTATTGGTTCATCAAAAACACAAGCATAACAATTAAAGCTATATATAACTTACTTATCTTGACGTGTGTAAGATAGTACGGTGTATAAGGTCTGAATCACGGTGAGCTGAAGAATTAGGATTGCTTGTATAAGTGTTACCGCGGCCCAAGGTGATGAAAAATATTGTTGTTTTAACACTCTCATATGTGTCGCGGTGCGTCTGTTACAGTGACTCTGAATTTTTTGGATATGTGTCAATAGATAGCACTTTTTCTTTTCATAAACAATATCCTTGGCAAGGTCGTGAATAAGGGAATAGACTTCCTCGTCACCACTACCCAAATCATTACTAACAATCCCTTTCCCGCGAAGCAATTCAACATCTTTAAGTGAGTTTACAAGTCCTTTAAAGAAGGCAATGTAGGATGTGAGATAAGGTTGCACACCCGTGTTGCATTGTTCATATGCAACAAGATTCTTGAATAAAGGACCAGTTCTTTGACCAATGCATAATTGAGGAATTTCTAGTACTAGCACTCTCTCTTGGAACTTAATATCTAGGAGGTTCTCGTCTCCTTTCTTGAAGACGACGCCAGAGTGCCAGATGTCCGTGGCACATCTTAAGGAACACATTTCTGTTCCCGGAGACTTGTGTTCCACCCTTGAAAACTCACTCATATCAACAGAAGAATAGCTTCCAGGCTTCAAGGTAAAGTGAATCAATGCAAGTAGATGCTCAGGTTCACTTGCCGTTGTTCTCGCTTGCACGCAAGGATTTAAAGGGGCAAAGAAATTGAGTGCAAGAGGTATGACAAGATCCCGATCTTGCTCGGATCTTGTCAACAAAAGTAGCCGTTGGAGTACCTGAATCGGTAGCTGGTTTTCGAGTCTCAGCAAATCCATCCTCAGCGCAGGTACCATCCATTGTGTTCTGAAGATAGGATCGTTCTGATATACAAAATATGATGGTTAGGCTCATATACTGATTCGTTAAGTGATGGATATATAGTTTTTGATGTACTCACCTTTTCGTCTTTCTGATAAAAGCGGAGAAGCTGGAGGATGAAGCAGCCGTCAAGAACCATCATGCGGACAAAATCGTTCCCAGAGATATCATCAAATGTCTCGGAGTAGCAAACTCTGGTATTTTGCTCCATTGTCCGCATAGCTTCAGCGAGGCTTTGCAGGCTAAGCTCTCTTTCTTCCCGGGTTTGATTACCCAACAAAGAGGAAAGAAACCGGAGTTTATGCCCTTCCATGTCGGGAAGTGCTGGGTTGTTCCGATGAAAGGGACCGATGGAGACAAGCTCGGGTTCGAAGGCTTGTTGGTCAGCTTTCCTCATGTTTCTTGGGGCTCTGAAGATTGAGAAATGGTGATGTGATGTGGAGGAAGCATGTTGTTTCATTGAGCTGTCCACAAGGGTTTGTACCCATTGAGCCATTGCTAGCTGAAGCTTCTTGTCCATTTAGCAATTTTAGATGTATATATAGTTGTTAGTGAGTTCCTTGCTTATCTCTATAGGCAAAGGATATATACTTGTGACTGCAGAGGAAGCAATTTTTCCTTTTTCTTTTTTGCTCTCTCTTATTCTTTTTTCATGCCTTTAATTAAATTTCACTATTCCTTTCTTCATCTTCACTTTGGAACTCATTCATCAATATTGATAACGCTAGAGATGAATTTCAGTGCGATGCATTGGTATTCACTAAACGGTTGAAACTGTTTCAGAGGATCATCTATAAACACACAAGTAAATCAAGAAAACACCTTGATACAATTGTATACGCTTGACAAAAATCTCTTTTTCCTTCCAAAACTCCAACAACAAATTTGCTTGAGCTCCAAGCAAGGACATCCCAAAACAACCCCACACCCAAACTTCAAAAAATGAGAAAAAAAAAAAAACAAAAAGAAACCTATGAATCTCTACAATTAATTCAGTTTCTATTCTCTCTATGTAACCAATCAACTGTCCTCACACTCCAAACTTGTCTTAATATTCCTTAAAGTACAACATACAAGAGTGTTAACAGATTCCACAGACTCCATGGTTGGTTTAGCTGTTGGGGAGGTATTGCTCAAGATTTGTAATGCTATTGTGAGCAAGGAGCCTCCCTCAGAGCTCTTCTCCTCCTCTTGCCTGGAACTGATCACCATAGGCCTCGACTCGACGCCATCTGGTAGGATCGAGAAACCCGATGGCAAAATATCAATCTTGCTCGAGTCGCATCCTGTCATCACTGACTGCATTCCAGTTATGTCCACAGGAGCATACACTATAACGGATTCATAAGCATTTGTGCAGCTATCTTGCAGCACCCATATGTTGCTGTCTTTTGACTTCACTGTCTGAAATAACATGGAATCCAATACAAATCAGAACAAAACAAGGTCATGAATTCAATTGTTAAAGGACTAACTCAACTAAAAAATTAAGTTGATAGTCTTTTGACTTCTCAATATAGTTTGCAGGAGAACCGAAGAGAGAGAGAATTTACAATTTTGAGAGTGATGAGATTCGAACTTGCGACTTTTAGGTCAATCAGGTTTTGATACCAATGTAAGCTGATAGTTGAAGTTCTCGTTTATACTTTTTATATTGCAACGTCAATGAATATACGTTTTTATACGCTCACTCACCAGGATGGAAACTGCATTTCCTCGATCTTGTCCTTTTGCCAGATTCGCAATGGATTGTACAGAACCTCCATTTGACATAATGTCCCACTGGAATGAATCAAAACAACAAGAACCGTCAAACCATAATCTTACAACTGTCAAACCGTTCTATTCCATTGATTTGATCCATTTTTAGAAAGTTAGTTATGCATGAATTACCAATAATAGTCGGTAATCCTTAAGTCTGTTACCACACTTACAACACATGCTCATGAGGATACAATTGAAAATATGCAACGCTAAGAAAATTCTTCTAAGTTTCTCAAAATAAAAACTAAAACACTCATTTTGAGACGAAAGAAGTGTCAGTTACCATACCTCGCTGCGATGAGCTTCGTCTCTTAGGAAATCGAAGAGGGCATGAGGAGACACAGGCAACCAAACAGAAGACACTGCACAGACAATGACCCCAACAGGCTCTCCAGGGTTGTTCAAGTTCTTCCTAGAAGACACCCTTATGTCCTCCCCTGTTTTGCTTGTCACTTTGGTCCACGTATGGTAGCTCGATGCTCCAATGGCTTGGCAAAAACTCCCCGTCATTCGCTGCGCCACCTTCAAAATGCTTTTCCTCCCCGCCAGTGTGGCCACACCTAGTTTTAAACCAACGGGTAAATTTTATACCCACTTTTTGACATCAGGATCACAAGACAACAACTTTACTGTTACGTCAAAACTCGCCAGAAATGCGCAGAGCTTACCAGTTGAATCCTTGGTAGGGACATTGGTCGCCATGAAGAAGACTAGTCTTTCGCATTGGACCCGAAGACTTGCCATCCAGTGCCTTGCCCCGAAAGCAAGACCGGTACTAACAATTGTACGGTACATTGTGTGGACTGTGCTCTTCTGGCACTCTAGATGCTCCACCCATGTCACCTTGCAGTGACCATTGAATTTGTCCTCAATTATGCAACCCGAGGGACGTTTCCGGCATTTTATGAGGGAGGCGTCGATGTTGTCTTCGACTTTGTCGATGGAAACATCAACAATTGCCCATTGCTCTGCACTCAGTTGCTTGCAGGATCGAACAAAGTAGACTTCTCGGGTTGGGACCATTGGTGTGAGCATTTGCATCTCTGCAAACATCTGTGGAAGAAGAGAAAAGAGTTGATATACAGTGAGGATTTGGTCAAAAGAAAGCATTGTTTCAGTAAGAAAGGATTGGACACAACAAAACCCGATATATTAATTTTTTTTTTGATACAGAAAGGTGCCGAAATCCTATCTTGCAACGGCCTAAGGAACCTATACAAGACATATATATACAATCTTGAACACACAGCTAGAATAACCAACTGCGCCGCCCTTAGTGGTTAAATTTGACTCGTTTAGTTTTTATAGGACAATTTTAGACCAATATGTTTAAAAATTTACATTTTTATCTTTAAATAGGTGTATCATAAACAGGTTCAACTTGAACATAACCCAATTAGTAACGGGTTGTTCACCTCGAATATGGGGGCAACCCCCACCGGACCAACTGATCTTTCGTCTTCACCTTTGCCTCTTAGGCATGATGACCGTTGCAAACGGCTGGCTATTGAGCACCGACAAGTTGGGCCGGAGAATCCTAGCTTGCTCCCCAAGTCTTCTCGCAAGCACTCTAAGGGTCAAGTCTTGGTCAACGACCGCCTCTCAAACTTCAACAAGCCCGAAGAGTTAAAGTATCTCAAGGAGCCGACCTACTCCTACCACTTTTACTGAAATAAAGGATACAGAGTCTCTTATTGTTGTTATAGTTTTCTTATCAGCAAACGTAACAACCGAGGCTCGAATTTGAGGCCACAAGAGAAGCAAGCGCCTTAAGCTGCTTGTCCCGTTGATAGTTGTTCATTTTGTTATAGTTTGATAGCTCGTAATTTAGTGAAAGATTTTCGTTGTCACAAGTAAAATGATCATCAGTTAATTACTCCCCGTTGCATTCAAAAGTACTACAATCGAGCTCAAAAAAGTAAAATATTACTCCATCCGTCCCAAATAATCGAAAGTAACTCACCAAAAGCACTGCACCATTCTTGTCAGGACCTTCACCATTGCTGATAACATCAACTGTAGCAGCCTTTGAGATCATGCATGCAAACATTTCCTTCCATAGATTCTAAGACACCAAAAACAAAAACAAAAAGTGTAAACACAACAACATAAAATTCCAAAAACTTCACTAACACGACACAAGATTCAATTTCCAAGTTTCTCACCACATCCATGAAACTCTGAACCAACCTCGGAAGATCAGCAAACACAAGCCCGGTTTCTCTTGAGGCCTCAACGGACCTCTTGGAACTCGAACTGATCTCCACATGAAACTCCTTAATGTACTCGTCGTAGTTAAGAATGTCGCGACCAGTCTCAAGGCTCCGAATCCACAGCGGATCAGCTGCTGTGGCCATTCTCTTGAGCTCTTCCATGGCTTGATTCACAGTGTCCATGATTCTTGCCTTTTCGACCCCGAAAACACCAGTGATTAAGTCCAAGGAGCTTCTGTGTTCTTGGTCAGCTCCTGCTGATGAGCATGGTGGTGAAGATGATGATGATGTTCCTGGAGGGTGCTTTCCTAGTGCCACTCTCAGCTTTTCCATCTAAATGAAGCCATAACATATATATAGTAAAATGTTATAATATATGTTACATAGACGTAGTATTGTGACAATATAGAGTAAGACTATATTTTATATATATTAGGTTTAAATTATGTTTAAATTAGGGGATAAATGGTTTTATCTTTTATGGACCGAACAATTTTTTTTTTGCTTTAGCCCTGAATTTGGGTTTGACATGGATTGAACTCTTTTGGACTCCACCATTTTTTTTTAATTAAACTCACGTTATCGGTTGTAGTCTGCTTTAATGTGTCGCGTTATCATCATGTCATCTAAGATTTTAGTTCATGTTAGTCTCCAATTGTGATAGATGGAACGACAACGTACGTTTCATTTTTTTGAGGTAACCACACCCGAAACGTAGTTGTTTGGCATTATGCCTAAAAAAATGTTGTTGTTCCATCTATCACAGTTGGAGTCTAACATGTACTGCTGACGTAGTCTAAAATCTTAGGTGTCATGATGACGTGTACTATCGGAATTGGCTACTTTATTTTATTTTTTAAAAAAAAGAGTTCAGTAGCTTAAAATAGTCTAAACCTTAATTAGGGGATAAAACAACAAATAATGTCCGAAGAGGCCAAACCATTTGACCTTAAATTAGTAACAACTAACAAGGCGAGACACAAATTTTGGCTTCAAAAACATCATATGGGAAAATAGTGGGTGTTTTCTTAAAACGCAAGCAATCCAAACCTCGGACTTGAGTCTGGCATTTTCGATCCGCAGATGATGTTCCTCAGTTGTTGCAGCAGCTTCGCGGGTAGTAGTTGCAGAGCCGCAATTGGGACAACAAGCCTTGTTTAAGGTCTCTCTCATGGCTTTATTGTCGTCCCTCAGCTTGTCCATTTCTGTTTTCAACAGAGAGTTCTCATGGCGCTCTTGTATTGTCTGTAATGATAATAAACGTTAAATAATACATTATATATGAAAACGATAAACAATCCTCGGAGACCCCAAAACAATTTACGTACCTTAATCTGTGTTCTGCGGTTTTGAAACCAGAACTTGACCTGCCTAGGAGCAAGACCCAATTGCTTGCTAAGTTGCTGCCTCTGTTTCTCGTCTGGATGAGGTGATTCTTTGAATAATCTGCAGTATTATTTGCAGCTATCAACACCAAATTAAAGTAGAAAACATATTTTGAAACGGAAAAAGTATATGCGACAAGTTTATTGTTGCAATAAAATGTGGCAAAGGAAAATATAACATTAATTACAACGCAGTGGCGCGACAATCCGAGTTTTGAGTCTGATTTGGATTAATAATATCTATAGTACATGGGCTAACCTGAAAATTAAATGAGTTCTAATTCGTTTTAATTTTGTGGATTTGGGTTTGATGTGCAATATATGTTGGTCATACAGTTTTTTCGACTCAACTCGCAGCTCTTTTCGATATGTTCAACTTGAACTTAAACATGCAAGTTTTTTTTTTTTTTTTTTTAAATTTAGTTTGGTGTTTGCGAATTGCAGTACAAATCTCCTGCTCTAATTACATGCAAACACATCCCAATTCTAAGTTCAGAATTTCCAAATATTATATTTATGGAAAAATTGTTATTAATTATTTGAGTTGAGGAAAGTTTAGAAAAACACAAATTAAGAGGAAAATGCCACAAAATTTAAGATTCCAAGGGACCCATAAATATCTTTGTATGCATGTATACTACATGCCAAAATCTTCTTAATACTCATGCAAAATATATATAAATTCACTGAGCAAAAGCAAAATCAAATTTGCAAGACGTATATATATGAGGTCACGTACTTTATAATCATGTCGTGTTTATTTTGTGTCTATATATAAAACATATGCACACTATTAGTTAGTCACGTTGTGACACGTATGACTCATTTAACATGTACATTCAAAGGTGTAAATTAATTTTATTAAAATATCAAATGTGTTGAGTCATGCATGTTGTGTCAAACGTGGTAGATAGTGTTGTGCCAAACATATCGGTTCATGTTAAATGTGTTGAGTCGGGTCGCGTTTTTGTCAACATACTGTATCAACTCATACAACACGATTACTAAACTTGTTGTGTTAACATTGAATTGTGCAAAACATAATCAACATTCACCACGACACGCACTCACGTATTGACACAACACGTAAACACGAATACAAAGAAAGACAAAAAAAAATAAACAATGAAAGAAACATACACTTCCATTTCTCTGATTTGCTCGGCGGTGTGTCTATGATACTTTTTCCTCTTCTTTTTCTTGTTCTTATTGTCGCCGTCTTCCTCGTCCTCGGGCTCTCCTTCGCCTTCCAAATCATCCTCCGATCTCGACCTCACCGGCCCCGAATTCTCGCTGCTTATCTCCACCGTATCATCCCTCCGACCACCACCGCCGCTTCCCTCCTCCCCTTCCTCCACCTCCCTGTTGGAGGCCGCCGCCGCTCCGGCATGGCGGAAGATTCCCGCCTTCAGTCAAAAACCAAAACTAAAAATGAATTAAAAGAGCCATGCCAAAAGAAAGAGTACTCGTTACGTTTTTTTTAATAACAATTTTTTCATGTAAAGTCGTGCATGCTTACGAGACTGAGAGAAAGAGCGGGAGAGGAGAAGAAGTCTTTGGTACGAGCGTTGGGAGGAGGATTGTTGGACATGTCGATGAAGCCTCCCATGGAAGTTGGTATGGTTGGGGTATGATGCTTGTTTTAAGGATGGAGGGAAATGGTGAGATAGCTCATGTGGGGTCTAGTTGATTTAAGGATATAAAAACAAATTATGGTGAGCTAGCTAGGGTGTTGTTTGGGAGGAAGGAAAATGAGAGAAAAGAAAAGAAAATGGAAGGGTTTGGGGGCTGTTAGGGGTTGAATGTTAGATATTGTGGAGGGAAAGGATGTGGAGACCCAACTAACTTATATGTGCAGTTGAAGTTGAACAAGCTCCAAAACCAACTGTATTGATATTTTCCTGTTTTTATGTCACTGTTTGGCTTCAAAATGTGCATGGCTCGAGCTCGAGCCTATATATATATATATAGAGAGAGAGAGTATCAGGAATCTTAGCTAAGAGACACACGAAATGGATCCGAACGGGGGGCAATCCGCGCCCAAAAATTCATTGGAGCGGGTGTGGGTGTAAATCGCTAATGTGCCATCACCTAATTGGCCATGATTTATTAACTGAGACTCTCAGCCAATAATTCATGGTTGAAAGTCTTTTTTTTCTCATATATATATATATATATAATTTAGAATGTGTGTCTGTATATTCACGAGGTGTGAAAATTAAATCTATATCATGATGGTTATAGAAAGCACTATTCAATTTAGAGAAGGAATGAGAACTGGTAACATAGAGAATGAATTTTTATCTCGTTTCAAAAGAGATATAATTTATGCTTACAAATGAAAGGATGTTTTGACATTGTGTGATGTCGTGGATATTTGGGGGCTATGATGCGCTAATTATGGCTTAACTCCTAGGCGTCCGATCGGGTTTTAGACCTCCACTTACTTCTAGATGTATAGCCATAAGTTCATAAAAGCATTTACCGTCTTAGTGTGATGTTTTATTGACTATTTGTGTGGTAGAAACAATATGGTCATGCCAACTCTAAAGTGAATTTGTGGAAGTTAATGATGTGTCATCATCTCATTAGCGATTTAGCCTAAAAAAACTAATAGGCTTGTTAAACAAATCAAAATTAGAGAGATGGCTTGGCTTGGCTAGACTTGGGCTTGCAAGCCAAACAAGAAAAGTGGTCAACCCTAAAGTCAACTCTTACAGAGAAAAGCCAATTTGTGATTCTTCAAATTGTTGTTATTAATTTTCAATATTATGTCAGTTTGTGTCTTTATGCCATTTAAAGGCTTGAAAGAAGTGAATGCAATTAATGAATTTGCCTCCAAGGTTTTCAATATTATTTTTCTTGAGAATAATTTTTTCTCTCCAACACTCCAAAATGAATAACTCTAATATTTCACTTTAATAATTAGCAACAAATGTAATCGATTAACATCTATACTACTCTAATCGTTAATCGTTCTTATGAATATTTGAAATATGTTAATTAAATTACTCGTACTAGAGTAATTCGTCGTTGATTTAAATAAAATTAATATTTTCTTGTAAGACTTTTTTTCGACAATATGTCATCGTTTTATGTTAGAATATATCACATCATTAAATACAAATTAAAGCTCACAAAATTCCAACCAATAATTATAACTATAAAGTATACTAAATTAATCTGAAAGTACAATTTCATGTGGACAGTTAATGAGCCATCAGCATCCATAATTAAAGTTTTGGTGCCATAGAGGTTATTATGATTAAACTGAACAACAATTCAAGATTTGCAAATAATTTATATACATATATTTTATCCACTCATTTTCTTCACATTTTTTCTGAATTGGTAGTTAAGAATGGTAGATAAATATGTCAATCACATGATTCCAACAAACCTTTAAAAAATAAAATAAATTACCATTAATTGATTTCAAGTTCCTTTCAGATTCCCAAGTTCTCTTATGTGCTATTGTACCCAACATTTTTATGTAACTTGTTTTATCATAAATTTGGGAAAGTAAGGGAAAAAAATGAAAAATCAAGAACCCTAAAAGCAATATCTTGCTTTCTTAACTTTCAAGTATTATTAGATTTCCTGTGAACAAGTACACAACATGAAATGAGAGAACAAATTAATTACATGTATGATGACTTTGAAAATTCAAGTAATTCAAGTCATTTTTGCGTGCCTTATCATCGATTCGTGAGGATGCTGATTTTCTAATTTGAACGACTGTAATATCAATGCCACAAGACAACCATCTTACTGTGGAACAAGCAAACAAAAAGCTAGAATGATGAACATATCAGAACCACCATAAAAAGTAGCTAAAGCTTATAAACTTAAAGGAGGTAAAAAAGATGCAATAAACTATGAGCTACTTTCAGGAAAATTGGTGTCCATGACTGCTCAAAAGTTGAGCTTAAGCAGATACATATGAAAGTAAGATTTTCAGTGTCTAAAGATAATAATCAAACACTCAAGTTCTGTAATTTATCTGTAAGCCACACTGAAACATGACAGAATCTGCAGGGAAATTTCCAGGTTATCAGCATTCAACTACTCCGGCATCCAGAACTATCTTAGATCGCAAAAGAGTTCATATACATAACGCAACATAAACCAACATCGATCATCCAATAACAGTAATTTGCTTAGGCTAAGACTAATAAAACCATATATTTTCGAATAATTGTACAAAACCAAACACTCCACGCAAACAACATGTACGTGCTGCGCAGCCATTAGGACCTTGGCGTCTCCGCACAAGTGCAGAGCATCCACTTTGAGATGGCTTTTTATCGAGTCAAATAAAGATGGCCACGATCGTATAATTTAGAACAATTAACATGAAGTTTACTATACCATTCTTCATTAAAAAGAGGTTTGTTACTCATCCAACTTTGGAGAGACAGTTAGCTGTTGAAGAGTAGATGAAATGGGGTGTTTTGGAAGCCTACCACAAAACAGTACCATGCAGTATTAAATAGATTACTCTGAAATGGAATAAATGCCAATACAAGTTTATGCAGAAAGTTTTTTCCAAGAATACCCAACTCTTCAACATTTTGGCATCGTAAGTTCCAAAGACGGAATAGATTCTCCGACTCAGTCTGTACCTTCTTAGTAACTGAACTAATCAAGAAACTTAGTCTATGATCCAAGGAGTTGGTTAAATTGGGAATATAAGCTGCAGAACGGAAGCTTAAGATTCTGCAGACTCTATTGCCCAACACATTATAAACTACAGAATGAGCTAAGCCTTAGTACAATACGATCTGCTTTTGCTTTCAAATAGTAGGCTTATGCAATTGCGACTTTAACCACATACATGTATGAGAATATAATAACTAATAAGATAGTTTAGAACAATTCATATAAAACAAGAGATATTGCGGAAACAAGATAATAATATAGAGCTTTTCAAAGATCAATAGCGAGGGACAGTCAGAAGTCATCATTTCCTAGAAGGCTAAAAGCTATGCAAGAACTGAAATACACATTGATGATCTTAAGAACAGAAGTAAAGAAGTTTATTACAGACTGAGTTGAAGTATTGCCTTTTCGTCCACATTCTGACGGTTCAAACTTGACAGAAAGCGGTAGAAACAACTGCCATTCCTCAACTAACACTCTTTCCTATGTCTGATGTGTTCTATTGAATTCGTAAAATAATGCCAATTGGATCTTGAAGAGTAAACTATAAACATTTATTTTGATGATTGAATGCACATAATCTTATCCAAATGATTAGCTGGTGGCCCACTGGACAACTGTTTGGGGGAAGAAAGAATCCAAAAATATATCCATGAAACCAATAACTCGTACTGTCTCGAAACTATTGTTAAGTTGATTTGGAAACCGGATTCTACTCCTAATTAAGAAATAAGGAGAGGAGTTTCCATAAGGACAAAGTATAAGAACTCAGGAGTCCATCCACCAGTCAAGTATTTAGTATATACATCTACCCAAACAATCATATTAATTTATATATAGCATCGTGGGGATAGAACATAAATTAAGACTGACGCACGCAATGTGCAAGAATAAGCCTCTCAGAAAGAGTAAATTATAGACCAAGTGGGCATTTGGTTATGCTCTGTCAACAGATTTTCCCGTGGTTTGGGGGCATTGGTTTGTGGTTCCCAAGTTCTAATGAGTTCCTCAAATAATTTTATATGATAACCATACATCAATATGATTGCATTGAAGAATACACTGGGTTGACATGATCAATCGTGTATGATAATACGACTAAATAATTAACCTCAACATTATTAGGTTTGCAATCATGAAAACCAGTTCATTTGTTCTGTCATAAACCCACAAGTTACAATTATGGCAACTAATAAGCCGAAGCTGATCTATAATGTCCTCTTGCCGTGCCAAGGTGGCAAGGTTGCAATGTCTGATGTATGCAACCAAGGAAATATGTACCATCGTATAAGCCATGTAAGGAAACCTAAGCATTGACTATTTAGTTTATTCCCGTCCAAAAAGAACAACAGCTAACTTAAGCTACCCCCTGGGATGATTCATATCATATAGAAGAGAAAAAACAGAATGAATTCAAGGTTGACATAATTTTTATGCCGGTGGTCACAAAGAAGAAACATTTATCAAGATTGATTCTTGACCTAACCAAGTTCTAATTGAGCAAGTTTCTTTTTTTTCTTTTTTAAAGTAATTGAGCTAAGTTTCTATTTAGCAGTCACTAACTTAAAATTTGTGTACTTCTCAGGATTTAAGGCTAGACTTCAGTTGCTATTGCATGCTAGCATCATAACGTACTAAACCTTTCAATGTATAACTTACTTACCCCTAGATTCATTTCCACGAAACTTTCATCTTGGAGTATATATCTTTCCCAAAAGAGCAAAGTACGCATCATAAAAGAGCAACAACAGGTAGGATTGAAGAGAAGGAAAACCGCAATCCACAAGTAGGCTATCCAATGTCTTAGTAGATGAAGACGAGGAAAAGATTTTCAATAGAAAGATATCTAGCTAAACATGAATGGAAAACAAATACCTCATTTTTAGTATGAGCAACAGAAGCAAGTGTCGGAAACTCCAAGTAAACTGATCAGGAAGATGCCGACTAGCCCATTTCGTACACGGCTATTCTAGCAAAAACTATATATCAAACTGCAAAGCCTACAAGACCAAACAAAGATAAACCATACGAACACTAATGTATATTCTAAATAAGGTTGCTCTACAACATGCTACCCAGTCATTTCCATCATAATTCAATACTGATCTGTGATTCTCTTCCCTGGTGAGAACAAAATCGCAAAAAAAAACATAAAGCAGTTTAGTCGAAAATTATGAGAGAACAGGTGGAACAATACAGTAATTTGTTTCGAATCAATCAGATCAATTGCAGGATAATGCAGTGCAATTATGAACAAACAAACATACAATGCAAAACATAAATAAAACAACAGTAACTAAATTAGTGAAAGAGGTTCTCTACAATTCAATTTGAGTTTTTTTTTTTTTGTTTGCTTTCATATTTTCCCAAGATCCAAACAGATTCTAGGTTCTCTCACCTGGTATGTTACACGTTGAAGATGCGAATTTACTACTTAGATAATATCAATTCTCTTACTGACAATCCAATTCGAATCATAAAAAAACATAACAATTAACTTGTGATCACTCTAAACATACTATTTGTGTTGATTGAGATATGATCATGCTGATTGAAAATTATGTCATCCTAGCACCACAATGAATGTCTTAATTTGTGGCAATTTACTCGTGTTGAAGTTGCAGGTTGTTGTGTTTTCTTCAATTTTTCATGACTGATCCAGGAGAAGATTTTAAGTCAAAACAAGCTAACCAGTAGTATTAAAAAGAATTTACAGTCAACCTAAAAAAAAGTCTACACGATATGATAACAATGCTGCCTTATTTTTTCACTGACATAAACCAGAATTCAGAATGTACATTCTCAATCTCAGTTACATTCAGAGATTACACTAGCCATTAGTTAGCAACAGACTTCACTGCCCCAAGACATCGGATATCGACTTGCTGATCATCTGGAAAAGCTCCTCGCTGTGAGCAAAGCGATCATGTTAATACAAACTGAGAAGAAACTATATAAATCATGTGTTTATCACTTAACTATTCAATTTATTTTCTACGCCATACAGAATATACGACTGCTGTGGATAGTAATCAACCAGTATTTGAATGGCAAGTAAAATGAAGAAAGGAATGTAGTTTTTTTACTTACCGGTCAGGTTTGTATAAGAGATAGCGATATATGAACCACTGAAAACAGATGAAATTTATAGTTAAAATTTGAACGAATGAGGGTAAACGAAGTGCTAAAGAATAAAGCAAAATTTGAAAATTTGCATTTTTGTTTGTTTGAATGGATATATCCCTTCATAATCCACCAGCATCGCAGCAATCATCTTGTGTATTTGTCATAGTACTTACTGACGAAAACAATATCCCAATGAATTCCAGGACACTTGGTACGAGTGGCAGATTATCAATGGTCTGATAATATGGAAAAGGAAAAAAATCAGGCCAGAAAACATATTAACACGGACAGAAATTGAGGAGAGGAAATAATAACCCATAATAAACTAAAATGTCATTAAGTAAACTACTTGAGGCACCTACAATTATGCTTTATCAATACTATACTCGTTCTCTCACAATATTTAGAGCTGGGAATTGCTGCAATTACCGTAATCAAGTTTGTTGACGCCCACAGAGCTACTATAGCAGCAAAACCCAAGCCAATGAGACCTATTCGATCTTCAGGATTATCCCACTATTTCAAGCAAATAAATTCTAAAATCAGCTTTGACACGTACAAAAAGACGTTACAATTAACAAAAAGCTAGCTTGTCAGAAGAGAGTTTCCTCACAAAAAAAGGTAATTTAGAGGTTAGGTGATTAAAACATGTAACCATATAATTTTCATTCACTCAAATGGATTTTTTTAATTTAAAAAGGGGATGGATTTGCAACTCACAACATTTTGTACAGACTTAACAACATCAAGAGAGGTAGAAGGTTCGGAACTTTCCCCTGCTGCCTTCACAACAAGAGCAAGACGACTGCGTGTCTCTGAAATGCAAGAAGATCATGAAATTAAAAACAAATGCTAACATGAAAAATTACAATGAATTATATTCAGAACTTGTATACACAAATTATTTCCAGGTGCTGATTGCTTCTATATTTTTCAGCCAAGTAGAGTAAAAAGTTAATTTCAATAAACTAATCAAATGTCATAGTGGCTGAAATAAACTAATCAAATTTCAAGTTTACAATTTGTAGGCATGCATCACTTGCCCACTTCCTTGAAACTCTATCCATAGCATTTGTCTTTGACATCACGAATTAATGTCACATTTTAATAAGAGAGGCTCTACTCTTGTACTCAAACAAATTCACCCAAAACTGCAAATTTAAATGATCATACTCAACCTCTTTAGAAACCAAGGTGGCCCATGGATTAATTTGTTTGAAATGAGAATGAGAATCAGCTTTCATGACCTTTTCGTCATAATCCAAACATGAAACATGAGAATCTCATCCCTATTCCCGTTATTGAGTCCCATTCTTGAACATAAATTATGGTATGAATCCAACATCGGACAAATACCATTCTTGAACACACCTCCAAAATATGCATTTGTCTCTCTACTATCAGGAAGTTCCCGAGGAGTCCATGTCCTTTTCAAGACCAAACTATTTTCCCCTAAAAGCAATCCACACTTGAACCTATCTAACTTCCAGTTGCTCTCAATGGTGCAACATTAACAATGCCTTTTTTCAGCCATTGCAACTAAAAATGTGTGTATATCTATATATTATAAGGAAACAAACTAAGACACAGATAATATAAGAACTCATCATTAAATGGAGTTTCAGAATTATCCAAAGCAAACAAGTGTAAACAGCAAAAATGAAACAGCAAAGTAGATCCATAATTGTGTCATCCAAATCATTAACTCGATACCTCTAATGAAAGAAAGTGGGAGCTTCTGAACAGTCCTGAAAAGGGCTCGTCTGCCACGGACCAACAATGGCGGCGACAATTTTGCAGCAATGGAAGCCATGTCTGTAGAGTGAAAAGAACCCAGAAAATTTTGGGAAGAAAGAACCAGTTTTGAGAAATGGGTTGTTGTTTTGAAGATCAAAAGAGTGTCAAAACGATGTAAAAACAGTAACAGATATTGTGGGACAGCTAGGTTTTACCTCCGGTATCGAAAAGTCGAACAGAGTGGTCTCTGTGCTATAGCCTCTTAGCACCACACAAATGCTTGTTCTCTCTGATTTCTTCTCTCTATTTTTCCTTTTTTATTTTTTGAAAATCTCTGTTTTCTTCTTCTTTTTTTTACCCAAAATAACTCATTTTGGTCTCTTAGTTGTTCATTTAATTTTGAATTGGCAGTTAATTTGACATTTGTTTCAATTTCATCCCCAAATTATCCATAAAATTTTTGAAACTTTGTTTTTAATTGGTCCTATTAAGCCGACGTAACAATTTTTGTTGACGTGGGGACAATCACGTGACTCTTTAATTAGTTAAATTACTGATATGACAAATTAGAAACAATTTTGTATAATTGAAAGACGTGGTGGCTACATTAATTTGATCCACTTTGATTTCTCAATAGACAATTTTGTTCTAAACAAGTTTTATTTATAAATTTAGATAATTTAGCCCCTATGTGGTTGCAACGCCCACAATTTTTTTAGACGGTACCATTGTGGATTATATAATGTGAAACAAAATAACATAGTTGTGACTAAATTAAAATAATATGGATAATTTAGATACTAAATTGGAACAAAAATTAAATTAAGTACAAATTCAAAACAAAACAAACATTTAAGAAACTAATATGTAACATTTTCCATCAAATAAATGGATTGTGGGAGGGCTTAAAGAAAACAATATTCAACTATTTGATGGCCCAAAACCTCAAAATGAGCCCAATCCGTATAGGCCTAATCCTCTATATGATGGGCCGAAACCTCAAAATGAGCCCAATCATTTTAGGCCCAATTCTCTATACGACGTCGTTTCACAAAGAAATCAGTCACCAATACCTTGAAGCTCTTGAGCTCTCAATTTCACAGAGCAGCAAGAAAAGGAAACGATGAGATCGACACCGACCTCTCTCTGATTCAACAGTTCATCAAAACCCAGTCGCCGATTCCCATTTCCGTCACCGTCTCCGTCTCCGTCGCCGTCTCCGTCGCCGTCACCTTTACCGTCGATTCAGTACACAGTTCAACGAGTCCGGAGCCCAAGCTTTGATTCACAAGAACCGCCGTGGAGCTACTCGCTGCATTTCTGCAGCCCACTCAATCGGACTCCTCCACAAGGTTCTCTCAGAAACCTAATTCAGATTTCTCCATCTTGATTTTGTATCTTCTGGATCTCTGCTTCAATTGCGCGCACACAATACTCTTGTACAGTAGTGGTGGTTGGCCGAGGCTGATTTGATCAGAAGTTGGGGTTTGTTTGTTAATTTATTATTATATGTGATTGTGATTTTGTTATTTCAATTTGGATTGGGAAATGCAGGGCTTAGTACGTCGTTCGATTGAATTGGCGGGATTGAGTATCAGATTCGGTTGTTTTTAGTTCTGAGAGAGCTGTGAGAGAAGATGGCGTGGTTCAGTGGGAAAGTTTCTCTGGGGAACTTTCCCGATCTTGCTGGGGCGGTGTCTAAGATCAGCGAGAGCGTGAAGAGCATTGAGAAGAATTTTGATAGTGCTCTTGGGTTTGAAGAGAACTCTGAGTCCAGAAGCAGCAACGAAGGTGAATTATCTTCACTCAATTATACTTACTTTGGCTGAGATTTTGACATTTGAGATAGAAACTCGTGCTAGTTTAGTAAAGGTGACAGCTTTTAATGATTTCTGTAACTAGCTGTGGTAGTGGCTTGTTTCTTTCATTTTATATGATTTATAAAACAAAAGAAACTGTGGAGTGTATTAGATCCTTTGCAAGAAGGACCAAGAAACTATAGAAGCTTTGTGTGGCAGATATAGGTTAGAAGTTGACACATTTAACAAATAGTTTTCTTGAGTTACAATTCACTACAATAAGACACATTTAAAGTTATAGTGAGACTTAATTAAAAAAGCACCTAAAGCGCAGACTTTTGGAGCTTCTCTGAAGATGCTGGGCTTCATGGAAAATGAATCTCGAGCTTGGGGCTTTGGCGTGATTCAAGTGGGTTTTTTAAAACACTGGATGCTGTTTAGTATTCATTCGCTAACACTAAAAATGAGGTCAAGAATAAAATACAGAAAACAAATAAGCATGTGCATGCTCAAAGTTGGGCTTGTCTGGCTTGCCTCTTATACCTTATGAAACAATTACTCATCTTTCTAAATTTTCCTGAAGTCTTTCCACCTTTTGGATCGCTTGGTACAACTTAATTTGAAGCAACAGAAAACAAACTCATTCAACCATTCAATAATTTTTGTATTGGTATTGGCATTTTTCATCTCTGCCAAACCTTTTGTAGTGGTGATGGAAGAACGAAATTATAAGAATATCCTGGCAAATCGTTAGAAGCATGCAGTAGACATGCATATCTGCACCATTTTACAAGTAAATCTGTAGTCAAGTATGCCAGACTCATGCTTAGGCGCCGATGATACTCTTTATGACTGCCGATGAAAAAATATGCTCTTTATTGTTAAGATACATGGAAGTCGAAATAAAGATGATTCGATTGGTATACAAAATCAGATGTACGGTTCTAGAAAGCATTAAAACTGATTGGGCGAAATCCTTGGACAAAGCATCAAGAAGAGAACTAAGAGGGAGAGTAAAGTAGCTGAAGGAAATGATTGAGAACAGGGCACCTCCTGCTGTGTGATTAGCTGTAAATTATGAACTTTGCATGCTGTTTCTGTCATACATAATTTTTTTTTAATTATTGCTTATGAGTAGACATTACATATATATATGCATCTTTCGGAATGAAGAGTTCTTGTCTTGTACGACATGGCTTATTAATATTTTGGGTCTGTAGTTGTAATTGAGTCTTGGACAACTTGTATGCACCGGATGGATTGTTAACGTGGAAGGGTATCTTGATTGTATATTTGTGGAATTCTTGTTTGTGAATATTATGTTGGTTGCACCTTACTATACTTGAAGTTCGAAGGGATATCGTTATTTTTTCTATCAACAAAAATATAACATATAATATAATGATTTTTTTTGTGTGTGTGAGGGTTGATTTTAATTTGACTGCCTGTGTACATGGATCAACATCATCAGGTATATGGGGGTTTATGGGGCAGAAAAGTGAAGAAGATGCTGCTGAGTCTTCTGAACAACCTGAGTCGTCGCAGCATCCATCGAATGTGGAAGAGGATGAAGGGATTGAAGCTGACAGGACGCTAGCTTCTGCTTCTAAACAAACCCATCCTGTTGATAAAGCTCAGCCCGCAGAAGAAGAAAATAAAGTGATCATGACTCAGGAGGATCCTGAACCCCCAGGTAAGACACATGAAACCGATAATGTGTTATCAGATAGAAAAGTTGATTCTGAATCACCGCTAGTGCCTACTCAACCACAAGAACCTATCGTTGAGAGTATTCAAACAACAGAAGTTGTTGACAATATAGAGCAGAAAGAGAGTGCAGAAGGGTCCTCTGAAATTTCGATGTCCACAGAAGATAAGTCAGGAGACATTGAAGCTTTAGCAGATGAGACTGAGGCTTCCTCTGTCCCAGAGAAGTCATATAAAACAGTTGATTTACATGAGATCACCGATGAGCATAATGAAAAAGCAGAAGAAACCATAGAGAAACCTTTGCCTGTTCAGCCTGTGGGATCAACTGATAGCCATTGTACAATTATGAACGACCTGTCTATTGGTACCAAGGTTAACGAAAGTGCTGATGAATCCTCTCATGACCAAATCCAATCAATTGCACGCCCAGAGGACTCTTCAGAAATGGGATCAGAATCAGTTTCTTCTAAAGACCATGTGTCTCACACAGAAGTAGAAGTGAATCAACAAGCAAGTGATGATGAAACTGACAGGAAAGAGCAACACTTGAGCTCAGAAAGGAATGCATCTGACGCACCAAATACAGTGCTTGAGTTAGAGAAGATGAAGAAGGAAATGAAAATGTTGGAGGTTGCACTGCAAGGTGCTGCAAGACAAGCTCAGGTATTTCACGTGTGACAAATATTTCATAATCATATTTCTGCATTTATTGAAATTTCTATCATTTTGACTCTCCTCAGGCAAAAGCTGACGAGATTGCAAAACTCATGAACGAAAATGAGCAATTAAAAGCTGTGATTGAAGATTTGAAGGTATTACTATTACTATTGCCAGTTATTTTTTTCCTCCGAAATGTTTTAGATGCATGGAAGATAGCATAATGAGATGACCCATTCAATGGGTCCCATTGAAACATAGACCTTGTGCATTCTATCCTATTTACTGTCAATTGCATAATAAGAACTAAGAAATTATTACCACTACCACTTATATTTGTTACATTTGTTATATTCTTGCTACAACATCCCAAGATGTTACCCACAATGATTTATACTAATTACAGGATGGGCACTGAATTAAATCAATACCTTGTGAAAATCCTTCACAATTTGCTCGTTTCAACTTGTAATATCTGTTTGCTTATGATGGTGGTGAAAAGTGAAAACTTGTTGTTTATTTTGTATTAGTCATTATAGCAAGCATCATTTATGCATAGAATTGAGTTGACATGTTAAAGAGCTGCTTTAACAAAGAAAAATGATTACTCTTTTTTTTATATGTAAAAAAACAGTCTAATGTTAGCATCTGTGGCATTGGGCAAGCCTTAAGATGGAGTCATGTTCTTAAAGAGTACTTTATCATATAGGTGATGGGCCTCCAAGCTTTGACTTGAAACAAATTTCTGCATGTTTTCTGAAACAATAACTCCATGGTGTATTTTATTGAGCAGATTGCATTAGATTACTATAATCTTTTATAGCCTCTTATGTTCGTGTTTTTTGGTTGGTGAAATTGGTAATATATATATTTTTTTTGGTTCTATTCAAAATCAAGTTATTCTCTTGCATCTGCTTCTTGTGTGTACGGGCTTCAACAGTCGTTCTTAATGATCAAATCTTTGTTTTTTATATGATAAAACCTGATAGTTTGTCCTCAATGTTTACGTTTATTGTTTGTCATTTTAAAAATATTTTGACAATCTTATCCTTTCTTTTTATTTACAATATTTTATCATCTCTTTGGTCCTTATCAGTCTAAGTTTTGCTTTTGAAAGGTTCTTCTTACCTGTATCATCACCCCATGTATCCCAAGTATTCCATATTAACTGCTAAAATTTATGGAACAGAGAAACACTAATGAAGCTGAAATTGAGTCTTTGCGGGAAGAATATCACCAAAAGGTTTCAACTCTTGAGAGAAAGGTATGGTTTCCCCCTCTTGAATCTTATCTTGTTTGTATTTGTATGCAATTTGTTGGTAATAACAGTGTAATGCTTACAATGACAAATTGAAAACTGTCATTAATTTTGACTCTAATATCTGGAGTACATGGATCATGTGGTGCTCATTTCTTCAGATTTATAGCCTGGTAGTATTGATATTGCCATCAGAATTGTGCTTGAAGTTTCCATAAGATAGCCATTTGGTATAAGGATGACTGGATGATACTTCCTTGTGTATGCTGTATACTTTAGATCTCTTTTTCCTTTTTAGGCTTATGGTAACTGTTTGTTTTGGTAAGCTGAGACGATACTGTTTTTGTTACTATCTAGTTTACATACTGTTCAGTTTTCATCATTTGTTGTATATATAGTATATTAGTGTGGTGGCGCTCATGAGGCGCACTTGAGAACTCCAAAATTTGAGATGATCTCGTGAATTCTTCTGTGTCAGTCGTCTCTTTCTAGAGCTGTATAGTTACACCTAGTGTTCCATAGAGATTTGCATGTCCTTTTAGATACTGAAGTGAAGTTAGCACTTAGCTTTTTCTCCTCCCAACTAACACGGATAACGTGATGGAAAAGAGTGGTTCAACGTGTGGTTCTTCATGGGAATTGGTACAACATCTCTGCATATTAATATACGCTGTACATATCATGTGTTGTTTACATTTCATCGCGCATTGTAAGTCATTATTCAAATGTAATACATTGATGATGTGTTTCCAGGCAATTAATATATTTTGACATCTTTGTTCAAGTGGAATACATATTACTATACATATAGCGCTCCTAATGTTGCTATCTAATTGTACTTGTGGATAATTATAGGTTTATACTCTTACAAGGGAAAGGGATACGCTCCGTAGAGAGCAGAGTAAAAAAAGTGATGCAGCTGCTTTGTTGAAGGAAAAAGATGAAATTATTACTCAAGTAATGGCTGAAGGTAGAGCTTTGGTGTCTAAGAAAGTTCCGTTTTGAACAATTTTTTTAGCCTATTTCTATCTTTGTTTGTCTCTATTACACATGCTTTTATGTTTTCTTAATGGATACAATTAAGTAGGTTCAAGTTGCAACCATTTGTGAAAGAAATATTATTTTAAATTCAGATTTATGTTTCTTATACTGGTAGAAGATGTGGAATAATTTTTACCACAGTACAACTTTGGATGTACATTAGAGCTATTTAAGTAACCATCCTGCTGTATATTTATAGAATTTCGCTACCTATGTCCCATTTAAACTGTCCTCTTTGACTCTTTGCAAAATAAAGATTAGTTTCCTTGTACCCTAGTTGTTATAACTAACTAGTTTAATAATATATCATATAACTAACTATAGTTGATTATAGAATTAGGAAGGTGGACAAGGAAGGGAGTAATTAAGCTCATTTTAGAATTATAGGAAGAGTGAACCTTTTTAATTAGTTTCTGATGTTATTCCAATCACATTTCAAATCCAAACATACATAATTTATGTTGTCATATCTTTTCGGCATGCCTTCCCTCAGTTACAATCATAGAACCATTCATTTCTATATTCACATTTCAAAGTTTAACTAGTCATACTGTACTAGAATAGACATTCGTTGAACGTTTGAAGGGCTCCCCATGTATATAATATATAAAACATATTCTTCCTTCATACAGGTGAAGAGCTTTCAAAAAAGCAGGCTGCTCAAGAAGGTCAGATTAGGAAATTAAGAGCTCAGGTGTGCAACCAAGTTTTTATGTTGTATTTTTCGAAACCTAGTCTTTAACCTCTGTTTGTTCTATTTTATGACATTGCACATTTTCTTCCCTGTTCCTGAAAGCTAGGTTAGAGAGCTTGAAGAAGAGAAGAAAGGTTTAATGACTAAGCTTCAGGTATTTTGGATTTTAAGCATTCTGTGAAACTATTTTAATTTTTTTTTCATATGACAATATTTCTTTTAGAATTCATGATGAGTTTATCTCATAGTAATTGTAAGAAGATTGACTATTAAGAATTTGCTTAAGGATTTCCTTGTGCAAATAAAGATGTGAGAGAGATGTGATTCAGTAGTCTTGAGCATGGGAGTGTTCTCCAGGCTTGGTTTTTATATTTAATATAATGTGTGATAAATGCCTTTCTGTTAATTTATACAGCTTTCGGTGCTATTTTATTTGAACCACATTCTTAATACCATTGTGTGTTTTTTGTGATTCATAATCCAGGTAGAAGAAAATAAAGTAGAGAGTATAAAGAGGGACAAGGCAGCTACTGAGAATCTGCTGCAAGAAACAATAGAAAAACACCAGTCAGAGCTTGCGATTCAGAAAGAGTATTATACAAATGCCCTTAGTGCAGCCAAGGAGGCTGAAGCATTGGCGGAGGCACGTGTTAACGATGAAGCCAGAACTGAGCTAGAGAGTCGTCTGAGAGAAGCTGAGGAACGTGAAGCTATGCTTGTTCAGGCGCTTGAAGAATTAAGACAAACTCTTTCTAGAAAAGAGCAACAGGTATTGCCATATTCATTATGATGATGAGATCATCCACCTGAAGCCAAAATTTATGACTTGATTTTGCTTCATTAATTTTAATTGTGCAGGCAGTTTTCCGAGAGGATATGCTTCGAAGGGATATTGAGGATCTTCAGAAACGTTATCAGGTTTGCCAGACATCCTCTGATTTATATTATTATCAATTTTTCTGTAATTTATTCAATTTACTGGTGTCTTATCTAGGCAAGTGAGCGCCGGTGCGAGGAGTTGATTACACAAGTTCCAGATTCGACAAGGCCACTTCTAAGACAGATTGAAGCTATGCGTGTAAGTATTTATTTCATTTGTGTCTATTTGTTGAGGAGCTCAATGTAGTTTGGAACTAGTCATTGATTTCCTTGTACAAGATGCACGGGTTAAGGTGTTGTTGACTCTTCATTTATATAACAGGAAAACACTGCTAAAAGGGCAGAAGCATGGGCTGCAGTTGAGAGATCTCTTAATGCTCGACTCCAGGTGTCTTGAATTTATATTCTAGGTTTAGTTTAAACATTTAAATCTCTTAAAAATGTTATAAATTGTGTTTGATATCTTGTTATTTATTTCACAGGAAGCAGAAGCTAAGGCTGCAGCTGCTGAGGAAAGAGAACGTTCTGTCAGTGAGCGACTATCTCAAACCTTATCACGAATTAATGTTCTTGAAGCTCAGGTGAGTTTTCTGCTATGAGTAATGGTCTAATGGAGTGTCATAATATTTATCTAACATTTGTTCTATTTTTCAGATTTCATGTCTTAGAGCTGAACAGACACAACTAAGTAGGTCCCTAGAAAAGGAGAGACAGCGAGCTGCTGATAACAGGCAAGAGTACCTGGTAGCTAAGGAGGAAGCCGATACTCAAGAAGGTCGTGTGAATCAGCTTGAAGAACAGATCAGGGAAGTAAGGCGTAAGCACAAGCAAGATCTACAAGAGGTGGTCATGCAAAGGGAAATGCTTCAGCAGGTTCTTCTTCTGGTTCTCTTACAACGTAACATGGTGTTTAGATGTTGAATTTATTACAGATAAATGGAAAAAAGTGCAATTTCCCCCTTTCATCCATTTAGTTTTCTTTTTAGATAAATTGATAAAGTTGAAAGATGCTTTCAATTTTGAAGTTCTAAGTTCTCTTGGCGTATCACCAGAGATGTAGGATTCAATATACATTTACTGAGGATATAGGGGAGACTGACTCCCATTGTTTAACACATATCCCCATGCCTCATTTGATACCCAATGTATGCGCTGGAATCATGTTATGAACTCTGTCCCTTTCGTAAAAACAAATGCTTGACCCTTGTTACTAAATTTCACACTTATGGACTACGGAAGAACTTTTCCTGCACTGCATTAGAATACCAGATATTAAGCTCTTTCAGTGTAAGGGCTGTGTATAGAAGTTATTAGACATTGGTTTGGAACTTTTATTATATGTATGAGGGCACTTCCATTTCATGTCATTAGTTATCAGTTTCATATTTGGCGTTGCTGAACTGACTTTCTGATTTTTATAGGAACTAGAAAAAGAGAAAGCTGCTCGATTGGAGTTGGAAAGGACATCTCATGTCCAATCTACATATGTTGAACAAAGTCCCAGAGAAAAAAATAATCCTCCTTCCGAAAATGGTATAGTGCCTTCCTTTACCTTTGAATATGAGATTATTTCGTTCTCTGTTTTATTCTATACGATTTGTAACTTTTTCGCAGGTAACTTGATCCGAAAATATTCAAGTGCTAGCAGCCTAGGTAGCATGGAGGAAAGTTATTTTCTTCAAGCATCCTTAGATTCATCCGACAGTTTCTCTGAAAGGAAATATCCTGGTGAGACAACCCTTGGTCCTTACTATATGAAGAGCATGACACCTAGTGCTTTTGAATCTAGCCTTCGCCAAAAGGAAAGGGAACTTCAATCATACATTTCTCGGCTAGTATGTATCTTTTCTAAACTTGTATGGATATTTTTTCGTGCACATTTGATCTATATGGGAGCTAAAGTTGCTTTACTGTTGTGATTGTTTCATTTCTGCTTTTACCTGTTATTTACATTCCTTTGTTCATTTTCAGGCATCAATGGAATCCATCCGCGACTCTCTAGCTGAAGAGTTGGTAAAAATGACAGAACAGGTGAGTGCTCCCCCTCCCCTCCCCCCTTTGAGTTGTCAATTGTCATGTATCAGTTACCTGAAAATACCTGCATTGCAGTGTGAAAAGCTACGGGCAGAGGCTACCATGTTGCCTAGTGTACGAGCAGAGCTAGATGCTCTCAGAAGGAGGCACGCGGCTGCACTGGAGCTAATGGGTGAACGTGATGAGGAGGTACTTACTTTTGCTTTTTACCCATTTATGTCCTGTTCGTTTCTCGAAAAATAACTTTCTAACATTCATCTCCCCAAATAGAAACATTTTACAGAAAAATTCCTTCATAATATCTCACAATCACTTCATGGCAGCTAAAATTAACTCCTGTTAATTGTTTCAATTAAAATCACCAACTCTCTTGATACTCTTTTTTTTTTTGAATAATAGTACACAAATTTTGGACCTTTCGCTTCAAAACCACATAATAAATATCAATACAAGTGTGTAGAATTAGATGTTTGCATCATCTATACCATTATAGAAGGCGACCCATGCACCCCTAGTAAGATGTTCATGTGATTATTAGAATAAAAATGAACTTCCAACCATTCAACTCGGAAGAAAGCTAAGAAAACTAGAAGGGCTTAATGTTGTGCATAATTCAACAAATCTTTCCCATTTTGATATATTATATTTGGATATGTTAGACTGCATATGAAGAATTGGGTCTTCACCTATAACCTTGAGCATGTAGTTGAGTTGATCATCTACATGGCATCAGAGTATGTTAGACCTAGCAGTCACAAGATCAAATTGCCACCCTAATAAAGTGTTCGTTATTTAAGTATTGATTATTGGAATTGGTTGCATGCCTTTTAGCTGGAGGAACTCCGGGCAGATATTGTGGACCTGAAGGAGATGTACAGAGAGCAAGTGAACTTGCTTGTCAATCAGGTATTTATCTTCATCAATGGGTGAATCAATACCTATACTTTTAAACCTCGTAGGTTTCGCTTATGTTAAAGATTCATATAAATGTTCGCTTTGATGTGCAGATCCAGGTTATGGGTTCATCACCGGCTGCTGCCTGAGAGATTAGATCGGCTTTTCGGTATTGTTTTTGTTTCAGCAATTTCTTCAGAGTCGTAAAGGCTTTTACCATTAATGCAAATGGCACGTCTTTGTCGAGCTTTTGGTTTGTAATATAGTTTAGGTATTGATGTATAGCACAATGCTTAATGTACCAATATACTGTTCTGAGATTGAATAGATTCTGTTATTTTTGGTTGATTCAAGCCACTAATAAAACGATTTCATTAATTTGTATACTGACACTGACTTTTATTTTCCTTTGAATGTATATTCTCATTGAAGCTAGCAATTCGTGTTGCACAACACGAACAATCGTATTGTGCTCCTGTACGGTCTCCAAAACATGCGATTAATTGGACGTGTTATGACATGTCACCGGAATCCCACAGCATATTCTGCAAATGGAAAAAAGTATCATGAACACTAGAATCTTTGTTTTTTTTTTTTTTTAATGACAGAATCTTAGGTTTATAGATCTACTCTCTTTTTTGTCATTGTACTTAATTGCCACACCTTATTTTCACAAAAGATTTCAAATATATCAATTCCGAGTTGACACAACTACATTATCAAAATAATATTAGCTACTTACGGAAAAATGGATTAATTATATATCTTTTCCTATAAAATCGGTAGATTTGATAACCAATTCTAAAATCTAACCACTATTCTTAAATCTATCTAGAGATACTGTGTTACATTGTGATTAATAGCCGTCTTCCTCGTGATTACGGTGTTCTTCAAATTCCAATTCCGTTGTTACTGGTATGTATTTATATTTATTTATATTGTAGTTTTCAATCATGTATCTATCAGCAGATCATATCTGATAAAAAACAATAATAATGAATAATCCAATTATTAAAAAAATTTACCGAAGAAAAATGGAGTGATAAAAGGAAGTGAATGCAAGTAGAGAGATGAGTTTGTGATTGGATCCATTAAACATTGCAAAATTAGAATCTGAACCCACAACTTTTTGCCTTCTGTTTCTCGCACTCTCGTTTTCTCTGGTAAGTTTTTGTTTGATATTATTATGTTTCTCTCTCTCGCTCCATGTCTTCTCTCCAGTTTTTGGTTTCTGGGTTTCAGTGGAAAGTCATTGAAAATTGTGGGTCTAGTGTACTTTTCTATTGTGCTATGTATTGTTGTGTTGGAGTAATCAAATGGGGGCTGTTTGGTTGCTGGGAAAATTGTGGGTGTTAGGTGTAGCTGATATCATCTCATGTCTCATAACTAAGCACTTGTAGGTTTGGGAAGTGTCACATTGTCATCAATTTGGATGATCAGTTACATTTCTGCAAATAATAGATGGTTCTTTGGCTTTGGACCTCATTTTTACATAAAATGCTAAATCTTCTACTGAAACAATATGGTTTGATCTTTGCAGTTCTTCGTGGCATTTGCAAATCCGCTAAGAGGTGAAATGAAGCCAGCAACCGGTGGGGAGGTAAGGAAATTACTTGATTTATCTCAAACATTTCTAGATATATGGACAGGTTTTCGGAAGTATTGATGATTCATATAGCTGAATATACTCGTTTTTTCATCTAGAAATGTTGAGAGTTTTGTCCTATTTGAATATTTCATTTTGCTTGTCGCGGAAGTTGTGACCTAATCATCATCCTCACAGCTTATTAGCTATGAATTGAGTGTTCAATGCACAGCAAAGAGCATTAGTGTTTTCATGGAGTTGATCTCTTGCCGGAATGGCACTTTAATTTTCTATTATGTGTTTTTCTTAATTAAGCTCGGCATGGCACAGACCAACAACAACAGCAACAAGAACATCTATGAAGCTGTAGCTGAGAAAGTATATTATTATGAACGGGAAAGGGCAGATGTATTGGCAAGGCAGGGAATTTATGAAACAGATGTTGTGGGTGAACTTGAAGATGTGCATTTACCACTTGACTCCAACTTCTTTGAGTCGCTGATAATTACTCAGGCTATCGCAGATCGAGGACTTCCAGATCAGGGCGTGAAGGTGGAGTATCTGCGGCAGGATCAGCGCTTAGTCCTCCCGGTGGCACTTGGGATGACTATGGCAGGACCCAAGGAGGGAAGATGCCCGAGAAATGATGTGCTTGCTGAGAGGTACTGGAGGGCGGCTAATCATACTTACCTAGAGCTGAAGCATATTGTGGGCGAGACTAAGGTCTGTGCTGATATCAGAGCTGCCCTTATGAAAAGGGCTCCGAGAGAACCCACCTATAACGGATACTATGAAGAATGGAGAAACAGTAACTGGTGTACCCTTGAGGGAGGTGAGCGAGATACACCCGAAAACATATTGTTGGTGTTTGCTACTTTGAGTGTCGCTATACAAGGTAATTGTGATGTTCGTGATTTTGGGTGGTTAAATCGCACTGAGATGATAGTATCCGACACAGCTTGGCAGAATATAGTTGGAACTCCACGGTCTAGATTAAACAGTAAGTTGAAACCTCACACCCTTCATTATCTAGCTGCATTGAACTACACCCCGTGCTCAAACTTTCCAATGGCTGCTTGGGTTAGAGCATATGGAGTGTCCGCGGGAGGTCTGCACGCTGCAAATAGAGCCATTAAAAGTGAAATCCAATTCACACTGGCCAATCCACCTCTTGAAGTGAGAAATGCTGTTATTGATTTTGAGCATACTGTTGAAGTAGATTTATTTTCACTGGTGTTGAACCTTATAGCAATGTTCGGGGTGTTCCACTTGAACAAGGATTGCACATACCGAAGGCTTGCCCGAACATAGAGAGATGTGGAGCTCAATATCTGGATAGTATACGAACTTTGGCGAATGAGCTACTTGTGGAGAGTTTCATCAAGAACAAGGAGACGATAGTCCGAACTGATGCACATCCATTTGGGATAGCACAAGCCTACTGGGTCTTTAGAATGATGGATCAGTATAATTTGTTGGCCGCCCCTCTTGCCCTTAAAAGGACTGCAACCCCTCCTCCCGTGCAGAGGCTTATGATTGTAGATACAGCTCGGAAGGAGTGGACAAATTATCCTCCTGGCGTGCTTTTAAACCAAGTTTACGCCAAAGAAATAGATCTGATATCAAATGCTGTTACTCAGGTGACTAGAAACCCACCACCATATTCTGCATTATATCGGTTGTATGGAATTGCTGATCAAGCTAAGTAATGCAGTTTCTGAAGCAATCTGATACCATGATGCCTTGTGTGTATGGATATGCGATGGCTAATCATGTGGACAATCGGAATGTGAAGCATGGGATTGCTCTTGCTCTGAGTCTTGCCAGTGTTGAGCGAACCTCAAAATCTCTGACGGACATTTGGACTTCAATGTGGAAAAAGTATCTTGACACGCTAGATTCAGTTGGGCTCGTGGAGTTTGCCAAACGGGGTTCAAGTTCCAACAGATTGGGACAGTTGCCACTAAACCTCCGCCAGCGCTACCTGCTGCCCTGATGAGCTCTGGGCACTACTGTTGGGCAATAGGTGTGTTCTTCATCTTCTTAGGCATAATATTGATTACTAGTCATTGATTGCCCAAAGTTGTGCCTATATCATCAGGTAACGATTCTGATTGTCGTTGATTCTCTCTTTTCATTCCCGTCTTAGTGATCTTATTCCCAGACATGACATTAGGCAGTTTATAATTCTCCTTCCTGAGACGTTTTCGACTTTTTGTATGCTCACGCTTGCATTATTATTTGTGGTTAATTTCACGTGCACAGGGCGTAGATTATAAAAAAGTCTCAATAAAAATTAGTTTTTGTTTCTCGAACCCTTTGTCCCACTGCATCATTGTTCATCTTTTGGAATATTAGTTTATTTATTACTTTTATCAATATTATTTCAGAATTCCAAGTCAATGCTATAATATTCTTTTCTTGGACAGTCCTTAATGGTCTGTCAATATGTATATAATATGAACTATAGGGTTATTATATATACAAGCATGGTCCATACTGGTAGGCGGTAACATAACAAATATAGTGTTACCGCAAAACTTTATCAGTGGAGGTGTCCAAGTCCCAAAACCAGAATATGTTACTATAAAGAACTATTTTGCATAGTTTTATAACAAACACACAGGAAGGAGGGAAGCTAAGGCCATGGGAGAAGAACAAGAACAAGCAGGAGCTGTGCGGGCATCGGTGGAATGGCTTCAAGATCTGTCCAAAATGGGTCACGAGCTCGAAGCCATAACTCTTGATGGCCTGGAGGTTTTGCAAGCAAGGAGAGGCTTCTTTCGCTGCAGTTTCACTGTACCTAGTTATTTATCGGTAAAATCTTGATTCTTTATCAGTATTTGATAGTTTCTTGATTCAATTCAAGAAAATTAGTTGCAATTAGAGTGAATGTTTCTAAACTTTAGGATCAAGCCGGGAATTGGCAAGTTGGTGCCATGGCAACCATGATTGATGCTGTTGGAGCAGCTGCCATACTCTCTGCTACCGGACATGTCAAAGCATCGGTTGATTTCAATATCTCCTATCTCGCTACTGTTAAGATTCAAGTATGTTTCTCATATCTTGCAATCAATCCCGTTTTATGTTAATACTCAACTATTAGACTCTGATATGAATCTTCATTAGAAACTAATCTATATCTAGCCAGTTAGGTTGTTGTTGTTTGACATTCAGAAATTGAAAAATAGCAAAAGATGGACTGATATTGTTCGAATTTGATTATCAACGGTCCGATTAGAGTTTTAAAACATGTGTGATTTGTGTGTACACTACTTGTCAAAGATATTTACTACCTCTCTCTCTCTCTCTCAAGTCTCAACCACCCTCAATTTCTACACTCCTTAATACCCAACTACCCTATACAAGTTTACAACCCCTAAATTACACCCTAAACCCCTATATTGGCTCTTGACCCCTCAAAGAGCCTCTGCTGAACCTTCCTTTTACTCTATCTCTCTATTCTCTATATATTGAGTTGTAATGTAGAGAAAAAAGAATCTCAGCCCCAATGAATTTGTGGGCGCCCCAATGAGGTGATGCCACATTATCGATTAAAACCTATACCCGCCCCAATGAATTTGTCGGTGCGTAGCGCCCGCCCGGATTCATTTCATTTTTCTCTTGGCTGAGAGTCTCAACGAATTTATAATGGCTGAGATTCCTGATACTCTGTAATGTATGTGTAATCAACTCACACACAAGCTTTATCAATACAAGTTCATTTTCAATCACTCCACCTTCACTTCAACACTGCTCAATTAAATGGGTTTGTGATGACAGGAGGAGGTGGTGATAGAAGCAAAGGTTGTAGGAGACAAGGAAAGGCTAACATCAGTAATTGTGGAGGTGACAAGGAAGGAAAATGGAGAATTGGTTGCTCTTGCTAAACAATGGATGGCTTCTCACAATAATGCTGTTGCTGTTGCTGCTACTACTACTAAAGCAACAAGTAAGCTATGATCAAAGATGTTAGTTTCAAGATTTTGTTTGTGAACACTTTGTGCATACATAGTTGATACTTGAAAGTGAAATAGTTTCTTGTACTTGTCTTGAAGAAGAGAAACTGTAGAGTTACTCTAGTGAATATGTGAGCACAAGGGGATTGGTGCATATTCTTTTGGTACATGTACATTAGTTTCAGACAATTTATCTGTGAAATTCCAATTGTTTACTGATGTTGTTTCTACACTCTTTTTTAGTATGAAAACATAACTAAATATATTGGTCTTGCAAATATTTATTGGTAACATGAGATACATGAACCAATGGATATATGCAAACATTTCCTTTTTAAGTTGATTTAGAGATCATTGGAAATAGAAAAATGTCATTAAGATGACACTAAATAACATTCCAATACTAAATGGTCAAATGATATCATTACTTCCTCTGACCAAAACCGTAACTGATAACACCAACAATAAGACCATTTGCACATAGACACAAACCAAAATCTGCAGAAACCAACAATCCATCCATGAAAAGGCTTCAAGAAAAAGAAGATGAACCAAAGGAGGCTTTTACTATTGAAGGCTTGGCTCTGGAAGGACTAGAAATTGTTGAGTCTCAAAAGGGCTATTTCCTCTGCAGCTTCATCATCCCCAGTAGCCTATCTGTAAGTCTTCATGATTTCTTGTACTATTTTTGTTTTTAATTTTCCTTTTGAAAGTTTCAGTGGAAAATTGATACACAAAGTTATGGTTTTGGTGATGCATAAAAAAAAAAGGATGGAGATGGAAATTGGCATGTTGGAGCAATGGCAACCTTAATAGACTCTGTTGGTGCAGTTGCCATAAACTTCTCTGCTGGTGGAATCAAAGCTTCTCTTGATTTCAACATTTCTTATTACAACACAGCTAAGATCCATGTACAACTTCTCTCTCTCTCTCTCTCTCTCTCTCTCTATATATATATATATATATATATATATATATATCTCATAATTACATATTATCTTTTAGTAATTAAGAGATGTTGAATTCAGGAGGAAGTGGTGATAGAGGCAAAGGTAGTGAGAGAAATGGAGGGGCTATCAGCAGCTCAGGTGGAGATTAGGAACAAAAGTAATGGACAACTTGTGGCTTTGGGCAAACAATGGTTGGCTTCTAAGAAGAATGTCACTCTTGGCAAAGCAAGTAAGCTTTGAGAGTGTAGTGTATTAGAGAGATGCTTGTTTTTGGTTTTACTTATTTTCACACATTGTGTGATTTTACTGTGATTTCTTATGTAACTGCGGTGAAGTCTCATTTAATTGGCATTAGACTTTTTGGTAACATAGTGTCATTTTAGTAATTTACTGCAGTTTGACTTTCGATATGGCTTACATGGGGTACCACGTATCATTTTTCTTCGTGTAAAAAGTGACTTGTGTTTTTTAATCTATTTGAAGTGATGTCTCGATTTATAACTCGGTTCTCTTAGTAGTATATGGTCATTTTAGTCATTTACTGCAATGTAACGATCGAGATTGATTATATGGGAAACACTTGTAATTTTTCCATGTAAATGATGGAATGTATTTCCATGTATATGAAGTGGTGTCTCAATTAACCGCTCAATTCTCAAGGTAACCAAGGGGCATTTTGATCATTTACTCCAATTTGACTATAGAGATTGATTTCATGTGAAAACACACATCATTTTTAACATGAAAAAGTCACATGTTTTCTTGGCGGCAAAGGGTCATTTTAGCCACTTACTGCTACTTAGTTATCGTGATTGATTACATAAGAAATCAAAAGTCATTTTTTCATGTAAAAGATGACATGTATTCTCATGTATCTGAAGCGATGTCTCAAGATGAGGAACACGTCATTTTTAATATAACTAAAATCATTTCTCACTTTATATTTACAGTGTAGAAAAGAACCACACACATTCGTGACATTTATGCATTCCAAAATGTCATTAGTTCGTAATCTCGTTTCAACGGCTAACTTATCGAACAAACTATTATTTGTCTACTTACATATTTTAAAATAAAATTGCCTGTGGCGTTGACTAAACTCTCCACATGCCCCCCAGCAAACAGAGTTGACTTTACGATTAACATTAATCAACCATCAAATCATCAAAATTAAGAAAAGCCCAAATCATAATCCTTGTCTGAAAAATCCAAAATGGAAGATGAAATAGTGCAGAGATACATAAAAAGACTTGAAGATCTGTCAAAAGGGCTCATAGGTCACCAGCTTGAGGCCATGACTCTTCAAGGCATTCAAATCTTGGAAGCTCGAAGAGGCTATTTTCTCTGTAAATTCATCGTCCCCGCCCAACTTTCTGTAAATTCTTTATTTCTCTGCTCCCATTCATTTTCTTCTTCTTGATAATATTTTATTTTGATGCTTTAATCTTGATTTGTGTTATAAAAGGATAGAGATGGAAATTGGCACGTTGGTGCCATGTCGACGCTAATCGACATCGTCGGCGGGAACGCATTATACTCCGTTGCCGATGAAATAAAAGTGTCCGTTGATCTCAGCATTTCATATTTCTCTGCTGCCAAGATTCAAGTAATTGGCTTTCTTTTAATTTTGTTTTTATACATACATTGCTTTCAGAAGAGCTTGAACTCGAGACCTCACAACGAGAGTTGGAAAGTACAAGAGTACTAACTACTTAATTTGTGAATATTAACCCGACTTAAACTTTTCTAGTCGTAGTTGGAATTGTGGCGAATGAAGGATTTTGCGACGTTAACATTAACTGGCTCGTTGCGTGTCACCATGTTGTTGTTTTAATCAATGATTGATAGTTTTAGGTCATTACTCAATTTTATTTCAATATCATATGTTTTTATGAATTGACAATGGGAATGGCATGGCAGGAAGAGGTAGTGATAGAGGCAAAAGTTGTTGGGCAAAGAGAGAGGCTAACATCAGTGATGGTGGAGGTTACAAGGAAACAAAATGGAGCTTTGCTTGCTTTGGGGAAACAATGGATGGCTTCCACTAGTAGGCTTTAACATTCTTGTAACAAAATTGTTGTTCAAAATCTTGTGTTCTGACTTACTAAATTTGTAAAACGATTTTTTATTATGATAATATTCGAAGACTGAAATAAACGTAATAAGTTTTTTATGTATGTGTTTTTAATCCGACTTGAAATGAAGACTCTACGAGTTATTGCACAATAAGACATACTTTTAATATAAAACGGTCATACCAAAAAATTGTTCAATTTGATCGGATACAAAAGTTCGACGGAAATACCCTTTTCGTACATGTTTATAATACATATGCACTTTACCCCCAATTTCTAGTGAGTTAGACCAATTAGGTCATTAGTGGACATTCATTTTTTCTATTGTGCTAGTGGAACCTACCCATTAGGTCATTACCAAGCTTCAAATTAGCTTTAATGGTGGTCGGTACAGAGAGATAAAAGAGAAGAGAGAGGGAGAGAGCAGTGAGGAGCCACCATGGAAGACGAAGACCAAGTTCTTGAAAAATCCATAAAAAGACTTCAAGATCTGTCAAATGGCATCATCAGCTACGAACTCGAGGCCATAACTCTCCAAGGTCTCCACATCGTCCAAGCTCGGAGAGGCCATTTTCTCTGCAATCTCATCGTCCCCAATCGCGTATCTGTAAAAAAATCTTCATTTCTCCGACAATTTTGTTAAAGTAGTCGAATCTTGCAAGCGTTTTATGGGTATTTGGTGTTGGTTTGTGTAGGATCGAGATGGGAATTGGCACGTTGGGGCAATGGCAACCTTAATCGACAACATCGGATCCGCCGCCATTTACTCCTCCGGCCAAGTCAAAGTCTCCGTTGACTTCAGTGTCTCCTATTACTCAACCGTCAAGATTCTTGTAAGTTTTCTCTACCCTTTTCCTCAATTTCATTTCTAGGGTTAGACATTTGTTTCATGACTTGTATAAAAGTCAAAAGTTGTAGTAAAAATGTTCATTTCTTGCGAGAATTTGAGTTGACTAAACAATAAGACACATAGCTCAGCCAATCTTGGTAACACTTCTCCACCTGCAAAAGGAGCTGTCACTTCCACTCATCTTGGGCCACATCAGAAAATGGCAGCACCAAAAGCCCAATTTTTGTTTGCTTCACCTTTGCTTTTGGCCCACTTTTGTAATGATTGAGAAGCAAAAATATTACCTCCGTTTCAAATTAAATGTCATTCTAGAGGTTTTCACAAGTATTAAGGAAATATGTTAAATAACCTTCTTACCCTTAGATAAAAACATAAAATTCATCATTACTAGTCCACTACTAATATATTTATTCAACTTTAATGCTAGAAATCTTTCATCTTACATATGAAAGTCATTATGACAAAGGGCATTATGGAAAAGTCATGTGTAAATATTTGCTAAAAGAGGAAAATGACATTTATTTTGAAACAAAAATTGAAGTCTAGAATGACATTTAATTTGAAACGGAGGAAGTATTTAACTTCTGTCAGGCCCAAT
>JAYMTF010000286.1:0-41202 GCA_036897485.1 Pelargonium nanum
CATACACCATAATATGATGTAAGGCAAAATATACAGGCATAGGCATTACTATCTGATGGATATTTACCTAGATTCTTCCAAAGCTTTTCTCAATTGAGATATTTCCATCCGTAAATTCTTCATTATCCTTTCCACTGTTGAGGCCTGGTGAGAAAATCACAGAAGCAAACTAGTGATTACCCACTTGTAAGAAGAACTATAATTTGACGTTCAGCATATGAAAAGTAAGCAAGATATAGTTGGCCCTTGTGTCATATATGACAATCAAATCTCACGTCATAAGTTGCAGTGAGGGTCTGTCATAGTTTTAGCTAATAAGGAATAGTGAACGATGTGTGTTAATTTTTTTTATTTGGCAACTAAATCAAAGCAAACATTTTCATCGGTGCATGTGCAACAAGGAACTGATGCCTCAAATGTTAGCTAATTATATTGCAGCATATCTTCATAGCAATTGGAACTTTTAAGATGTTTCTGATGAGTAAAGGTCGCATGCAGAAGACCCATGTTTTTTTACTTGTTGCCTTTGGCAGTTGTGGCACTAAAAAAAATTATTTCAGAAGGAAATGATGCTTCTGCCTTGCCTATGATGCTGTACAGAGAGGTAACTTTATTGTTGAGATACTAGCAACAAACCAAGATTTCTAGTCTACGAAAAAGCGTTTAGAGCAACCAACAACTGTACCATATATGTATGTAAGTTTTTCTTTGAAAGGTTTTCTTCGGTAATTATCAACTAGTCAACTTTGTGCATAACATAAAAGGCTAAGTTACAACAACTACAAGTACAAGGTCAGAATCCTTTCATCTCTAGACATATTATATCAGCAGGGGATTGAGGTGTCTAGCTTCAAAGAATAGCAAATCAACACTGTTTGATCTATAGTGATAATCTAAGTTCTATTTGCCTCTTTTCCAATAACTCGAAACACTTCTATTTCCTATTCTATGCATATGAGCTGACTCTAAACTTTCACCACAACTATATACATCATGCATAACCCAATTCGATCAATCTAAAGTCTTATCCACATAAGCTCATATCCTAGGCAAAGCAATCTAAATCGGAGAGCATATCAGCAAGAAATGGATGTTAAAGATGCAGACCATACCAGACTCACAACCTCCTCGTCACACTCACTACTGTCCGACTTGCTCCCCATACTAGCGCTGCTGGAAATATCCAACGGCTGCTCAATAGTCCCACCTCCCATCATGAAACCAAACCCGACCCTCTGCAACCCTCGCTCCGCAATCTGCAACAAAGCCACTCTCTTTTGGTCTCCCCCGCCCTTCAATTTATTCAAACTCCTCTCCACTGCCTCCTTCTCCACCAATGCAATTCTAAGCAAACTGTTAATGTCCCGATTCTCCTCCGTCAAGCTCACTACACTATCCTCCAACTCCTTCTTCTCCTTCTTCCTCATTTCCTTGTACTCACTCACTTTCAACTCGGCCACACCTGCGAGCCTCTTAATCGCCATTAGCTCCTCCCAAATTGCCCTCAATTCCGATTTGGATTCCAATTCTGATTCGGATTCAGATTCCACAGACTCGTGGTCTTGGCCATCAACCTCATCACTCAGCTTCTCGCCCTCTACAGTCTCATTCACTTTCACCAAACACTCCTTCACAGACCTGATCGAATCAGAGGTTTTCAACAAAAACCTAATTCTCTTTTCCTTCTCAGCTTCCAAATTCTCAACTCTCTCCCTGAAACCCTCCAATTCGTTCCTGAGCTCCTCCTTCTCCTTCGACTCCTCGTTGACCCTATTCGCAAACTCAACTTCCTTTTCTCTAGCGGACGCTTCGAGCCCATCGATTTGCTCGCGAAACGAGTCTCTTTCGGCCGATAATTCGCCGACCACTTTCGCTAGATCGGCGTTCCGACCAGTCGCCTCGTCTCTTTCGGCCGATAATTCGCCAACTACTTTCGCTAGATCGGCGTTCCGACCGGGCGCCTCGTCTCTTTCGCTCTGAGCGAGGAGCAGATCCTCCTCCAGAGCAGTTGATTTGGACTGGAGGATCCGGTACGATTCCCGGAGAGCTTGGAGCTCGGCGAGAAGATGGTGGTCATCGGAGGGTTGTGGTGAGGTGGGTGAATCTGGGCCGTCGATTTGGGTGTCTGGAGATGGTTCTGTGGGGTTTTCCATGGTCCATAGAGCACATGATGGTTAGGTTAAGGATGGTCATGAAGAGCAGAGGAGAGAGGAGATGGGAAGGTGTGGGAGAGAGACCTAACAGTCAAAGCAAAGAGTAGTTATTTTGGGTTTTGGCGGGGAAATCGTCCTGTCTAACTGTCAACTTAATCCCCTGTTTGGCTACTGGGAATGTTGAGGAAAGTTGAGGAGTAGGAAAATGAGAGTGTTGTTTTTTAAAATGTGCATGTTTTCTCCGGAGTTGAGTTATCTGGGGTAGGACTATTCGATAACGAGTCTCGTTGGTCATTAGATCACGACTTTCATTATGAGGCCGGGACATGAAGTCGAACATTAAACTCTTGGAAACTCTTTGAAGCTCACATTTGCTACAAAGTCGCAATATGGAATGTGTTGGTGCGTTGCCATTTCATAAGGTTGAGCATGAATCTATTGGAAAACTTCTTGAAGCTCGCTTTCGCAATAAGGTCACGAGGTGGGGCTGAACAGAACTTTTTGACCACTTGCTACGTACAAGGCCGCGACATATATGTATGAACACGAACCTTTTGAAAATCTTCTTGAAGCTCGCATTTGCTCCAAGGTTGAGGCAAAAGTCGAATGCGCAACTGTTGGAAGTTCTTTGATGTTTGAAGAGTTTTGTCAACAGTCCAGCTCTTAGAGACGGAGACTACGTTTGTCGGTGCGAAGTTCTTGAGAGTCTTGGGAGGTGTATTGTTAGCGAAAGATTCCGGCTTTGGGAAGGGAGCCGACGTGGCACTCAAAGGCCGTGTGTCACAATGTCATTCATCATCTCGGCTTATAATTTTGTAGGTAACATCAAGTAGTTTTTGATTGATTATTTATATGTATGGTGGGATGCGGTGTCGCAATTTCTGAAGTTGAAATCGCAAACACTTGTTGCCATGCTAATTTGAGGTATTTAGAAGACGATAAATGACATGGTATAGAATGAAGAGGCAACAGAAGCAACAAGCATAGTGTCATATTGTTCGACTTTTGCTCAGCGATAAATGATATATGAAGTTGATAAAATTAAAAAAAAAAAACTACCATTAAAAGAATTATTCTTAGCCCTTAAGATTCATCATCCATCAACCTCTCTTCTTTCAAGTTTCCACTGCCAATACAATCTTGCCATATGTCAAAGCAAATTAATGGTCTGGATCTGACCTGGTCAGCATTATCATTTCAAAAATAATACATTTTTTTACTTGCTCAAGACAAAAAATTGTAAGAAAAAAAAGGCATGATAAAGATTCTGGTTTAAAAGTCTTAAATATTGCATCTTTTTTAATATTAAATATGTAAATTAACATCTAATTTGATAATTCCTATTTTAGTCAAACCTAAACATAAGATGTGTTCATGATCTTCACATAAATATACAAATTGTTGCTTGAAAGAAACCTTCATGTTTTTATTCCAAACCTAAATCACTACAATCTCAACCTTAAATATTTCACAAACTATTTAAACACTTATAATAATCCTATATTTCCTTTTTCTTGGTAAACCTAAAACAATGATACATTTGGCTATTAGTGGAAATTTGATTAAAAAAAATAGAAGTACTATAATAAAATAGTTACAATTTATTAATTTTGTGTGTGCATTGACTCTATTTTGTCTTGTTTATTTGTCTATTTTTCTCACCTAGGTCTTCCATGGGTCTTTCTCATAATTTGTTTTCATGTGTACTTTTCAAACAATTCAACATCAAACAGTAAATTCTTAGCCAATCAAACTTTGATATTTCCTTATGCAAGCATGTTTCAAAATAAAATATGTGAATGCCGGTTTTTTTATAAGTTTCTCTTTCAATTTCAAAGTATTTTTCAATCTTTTAGATAAGTTAAAGAAATTGTTGCTAATTATTTTAAAATAGAAGAAATATAATTTATTTATTTTTAAATATTGTAGATAGGTTGTAAATAATTTATCCCACTCATCACCAATAAAAATATAAGTACATAACATATATCTCTGAAAAAACACTTGCATTGTGAATGATCTAGTATGCAAATTTTTTGTTCCAAGTTATTGGAGCTAATTAATAAAACGTATTATAATTTTTCCGTAAAACAAAGTGTACATGTTCTTATGTTACATTAATTTTTCTAAAAAATAATTTAAAGCGCTTAAACTGTTGCCCGACATATCTTGTAAAAATAAATATATAAATAAACACTATTAGAATTTTGGACAATTATCGAATTTCTGCCATATAATAAGAATAATAGTAGTAAATAAACAAATAAATAAAAGACTATAAAACGGGTCTTCTTACAAAAAGTAAAGTAAATTCCAATACAGTTTCTATAACACTGAAACCAAAGCAATCTTCCAAGTCTCCTGCCATTGACTCACCGAGTCTCAACTCGGAACGATTCCACCCACTCCTTCGTCGTCCTCGCCTGCTCTTTCTGTTGTGATCGAGGTTCTGCAACCACAGATTGAGTTGATTTTTTAGCGAATTTGGTGGTTGCTTTTTATAGATATGGGTAGTATTGTCGAGGATTCTGAGCAGGAGCGATTATACGATGCGAGCGAGACTATATTTGTTGCGGTGGGGAAGAACGTGAAGGAGAGCGAAAAGACGCTGCTCTGGGCGGTGCAGTGCTTCGCCGGGAAGAAGATATGCGTGCTTCACGTTCACCAGCCAGCACAAGCTCCTGCATTGGGTGATTATACATATATTTTTTCCATTTATTTGTTTGTGTTGTGTTTGGTTGGTGGGAAAGGACGGGAAAGTTTAATTTTTGGTGTTTTGTTTGCCTGGAAAGCATTATTAGTTGATGGTATCAATTTTTGTACTCTTGGTAGCTGAGGATTTGCTAAAATTATGCATTAATTTGATGAGATTAAGAAAGGGTATGGAGGATTTGTATATGAGAAAGTAAAGGAAAAGGGAATGAAATTAGATTTTAGGGTGATTCTTGGCATTTGTTTGTTCGAATTGAGCTTATTGTGCAATAAGTTGTTGCCTACATGACTAGAGGTTCTGTTTGATTCCAAATATTGTGAGGGGCAAGAGTGGATAGATACTACCTCCGTCCCAAAATGAGTGCCCGCTCTCCTTTTTCGGTTAGTTAGTTATGCAATGTCAACAATATGTCTAGATTAGTTAATTAGGATTCGTTTGTTACGACAAGAGCACATGGGGTTAGAATGGAGATTGTTCATTCATAATTAACTTATCCTTAATTTTTACAAAAATTGCATAGTTGAGTATTATGGTTTGTGTAATTTTCTAAAACAACAATGCACAATCATGCCAATAAGTAATATGTAGTATTATGGTTATTTTATTCTTAAAACATGTAGGAAAAAGAAGACTATGGAGGGTTTTGTTGATGTGCTTTTTGTTGCTTTTGATTTGGGAAATGGCTCGGTTTGTTTTATTGCTGAATACATCGGTGGCAGAGCGAAGGAAGCAGAATTTAGGCATGAGCAGAAGTGTTGATTGTGTCGATTGTATTTGTTAATGTTCTTTTGGGTCCTACAAGAGGTTGTAGGAAAGGGAGGATGGTTTTGGGACAGATGTATTATGTTGATCTAGCTGCAAAAAGCATAAAAATTGAGAAAAGACCTTAATTTTCCCCAAATATCCTCTCATATTTTTAAAACGAGGAGAATATAATACAATTTGATGATGTGATTTTCTATAATAGGACATGACACTGAGGAGTAAATGATTGAAGGATTTGGCAGACTGGTAATTGTCAAATAGTTATAGAAAGTTTAAGATAAATCTCCTCCAACATATTTGGTTCTAACAATGATGAAAATTGGCACACGGAAATGGTAAGGATGAGGTGGATGAAAATGTGGGGAAGCAAGTTGAATTTGTTCTGTCTCTAGTGATTTATGATTTTGCTGCAGTAATTTGTATTTGAAAAACGGAACTACATGATACTTAATTCTTCTCCAGTTTCCTCAGGAGGGTGGTTGTTACTCTCAACAAAACTAATATGTAAATTAATTTTTGAGGAAAAATAGAGTTTTAAAGACTGTAAGATAGATATGCAATATCTTGTTATATTTCTCTTGCACTTCAATTGTTTTCATCATATTTGTTTCCTGTTTTGCCATTTTTTTCCTCATAACTGATCGTTTATTGAAAAACATTTTGGAATCATCCTGACATTTGCTAATTGTATGCAGCTGATGGGAATTTTTCTGTAAACAAAGTGAAGCAACGCGCAATAAAAGCACTGTGGGAACTCCATACGCAGAGAATGCACGATCTCCTAAATCAGTACCTTCTCTTACTTGCCCAAGAAGGGGTATTCTTTCTTCATTTTTTTCCTCGATCTTCTAAATCAGTCAAGACACTTGTATGCTTGTTAACCTTGTACTCAAAGTGATGGTTATCAAAAAATCCTGAAGCATGATAGTTTTGTGAGCTTGGGATTTTCACTATTCAAAAGTTAACAGTATAAACTTTGAAAATGTTGAAGATTGTGTTCCCTTTTCCTGGCTTAATTTTGTAGGTAATGGCAGAGAAAGTATGGATCGAGATTGACAATATTGAAAAAGGGGTCATAGAACTTATTGTTAGGCACAATATCAAATGGCTGGTCATGGGAGCAGCAGCAGATAAATTCTATTCAAGGTACTATTCGACACATTTACTTATGTTTTTTTTTTTTGCTCACATTTGAATGCTATTTAAAGAAGAACACAGATGCATATATAGTGGGTGCTCTACAGGAGGCTTCTTGATGTGTTTATCTGGTTGATGATTATCCCATTTCAAAATCACTAATGGCTCGATCATGCTTGGAGGTGCAAATGAATCACTTATTAGTTTTTGAGGCAGATTATTCATTTTCCCTCATTACTTGAGTTTTCTGTGGAGAACATATCTTAAAATTAATTAATAAATAAAAAATTCAAATTCATCAGTCACTCCTATTGATGTTATGCTGCATTGGTGTAGGTCAGCTATTCCCTGTCAAATATGGAATTCACATTAGTTTACAAAAGTGTCCGAACAAAATAAATTGGGTCAATCTGACATTTCAGTTTTCAACCTCGGTTATCTTTTTATTTTATTTCAATTTTTTATATCAGTACTCTTGTAGTACTTATACTTTCTGGTCGCAGATAGAAATAACTATACCTCTTAATGAGTTTTATTGTGAGTTAAAGTGTTCTACACATTTTCTTTTAATTCAGAATAGCTTTGTGTGTAAAATAACTCATTACGATTGCAGGAAGCTAGATGAGTTAAAATCCAAGAAAGCAATATTTGTACGCCAACATGCACCGAATTCCTGTCATATATGGTTTGTTTGTGAGGGGCACCTTATCTACACAAGGTAATCATTACTAGTTAGCTTAATATGCTCTTATTTGTAGGAAAGGTAGGTGATGTTCAATGACAAATTGACAATTATCATCAATTGACCCTTGTGCACCAACTGTGCACCAATTTTGCCAATATCCAACAAGTCAGTTAGAGCTAGTTGAAATCATAAGGTTTTTGCATTCTAATTGTTTGAACTTCTCAGCCTGTTGACTATAGTTTTGATAATCTTTTACTCTCTTCTTTCCTCCTCTCTCTTTATGTGTGTGTTTGTTCCTCTTTTGAGCTATCACAATGTCTTTTGGTTTGTTCAATGATCAATTGTTTGGATGTCATGGATTGCAAAGCTTGTATTTATGATATCTATAGTTTCAAATTTTCTAGATGAGCACCACCACATATAATGTTTGCGCACTTTGGGCATTAACACTTCGAATGATGCATGTGCGCTTTCTTCAAATAGCATTTATTTTAAGATAGAAATCAACCCAAATTGGAACTACTCCCTCCAATGTCTTCTTTCTTTTCTGGTAACTTAGCTGTTATATACGAATTACCAATAATATCCCTGAGATAAACTAATTAGGAACCTTTGAGTTTGTCACAACAAAGCCATATGGGGGCCCTTATAGGAAAGTTAAGCGCTAACTAAATTATCCTCAACTTTTGCAAAAAATGGTAAGAGAACACTCATTTTGGAACGGTGGGAGTATTTATCTTGTAATCACATTGCTACTACCCTTTGCTTTTGCAACAATACCTAATGTCAGTTTTTCAATATGTTGAATCTAATACTCCTTACACCATTGCCACTCATGAGAAAGCTTATGATAACAGGGAAGCTAGGAAAGATAGATCTGAAATAGAGGCCGTCCCTCCATTGTTGCTTTTGAACTCAGATATTGGAACTGAGGGCTCAGAGCACTTGAGATCAGAATCTGATATGCAGAAGCTGAAATATTTAGGTAGGTTCACTCATCAGAATTGGTGTTTTTTGGGACGAGCAATATCTTTTAAGTTTAGCTTTTGTACATGGAGTATGAAGGTCTTTTTTCTCAGGAGAACTAGATAAATAACTATGTTACAGAGTTTGTGCAGATGCTGATGATCTGGAAGAAAGGTTGGGAAGTTTTAATTCACAGTGTTCATTGCATTCGAGCTGGGCTATCATCAACAGAGCGGTAGACACTTCAAAATCTATTTCATCGGTAACAAGCGAGGTTAGTAAAGATGGTTTACCTTTATCCACCATGTTAAAATCACTTGATGAATTCTAAATGTTTGTTTGTCTTGTATGTGTATCATCTATATTGTTTTGGCATATTAAAATTAATATCTATACGGAAATGGATTTATCTTCTCAAGTTCATATTCAAAATGAACAAAAGATCATAAGAAAATATCAAAGAGGACATGGAACCATAGTTAAAAATTTAGAATGCATGCTGAAGGCTATTTTTTGTGCATGTGTGTGTGTGGATTAGGTGAATATATATGTGTGTGTATCGCATTGAGAGGTAGGGTCAGATGAATAGAGAACATTATAATATTTGATATGGTACAGGAAAATCAGGTGAAACAATCTTTGTATTTAAATAATGCATCATATCTCAGTCTCCGTTATACATAGCATTAAAGGTAGTGGTGCACAAGTCTTTCCAGTTTAAACATGTGTCTGATTGTTTAGCGGTTGTGCAGGAAGAAGAATCTCAAGGAGAAACTAAAAGTGATATATATCTTAGTCTAGAGCAATCCATTAATGATGCTCAGGACTCAAAATGGAAAGTTTCTGAAGAGACGCTGAAAAGATGGAGTGAAGAAGATGAAGCCATGGAGGCTAGATGCAAGGCAAGCTTAATCTGCTATACTTTAGTCTCTCCAAAAATAATATTAAAAAACAAAAGGAAACATCGTTATTCTTACAACAAATGTTGTAATGATTAGCTGATCATCTGTCATGAAGATACGTGCTACTGAGCTGCATGCATTTGTGAACATACGTTTTATACCCACTTACCCACCTCAAAGTTCATCTACAATCAACCTCATTAAATCTTGTGGTCTGGCAGGCTAAAGCATTGGAAGACTTGTGTGCTAAGGTGATGCGCCAAAGAAGAGAAATGGAGGAAGAACTTGCAAAAGAAAAGCAAGAAGTAGAAAGTGTGAAGAATCAGCATGAAGAATTGATTAAAGAACTCCGTGAGGTCCAAGATCAGAAGTTAGTACTTAAGAGCCAAATTGCAGAGTCCCAATGTACAGAGAAGGAGTTGGAGGAGAAGATCATCTCAGCAGTGGAACTATTGATAAGTTTCAAGGAAAATAGAGATAGGCTGCGGCTGGAGGTTGAAGATGCTACACGGAAAGTCAAGCAGCTAAAGAAATTGGCAAATGGAGAAGATGATGTCTTATGTGGACCACAATTCCTCTCATTCTCTTTTATGGAGATTAATGAGGCAACAAATGAATTTGACCCATTGTGGAAGATCGGAGAAGGAAGATATGGTAGTGTATATAAAGGGCTCCTTCACCATCTGCATGTTGCTATAAAAATGTTGCCTGCTTATGGTTCTCAGGGTCACTTGGAGTTCGAACGCGAGGTAAGACTTAATTCAATAAACATAATGATGGTGTGTCTATGATGTTGGGTTGAGGCTCAAAATAGCATTTTGTTTGTTTGATTATATTTATAAAATAAAACCAATATCTGTTATAGAAACTGAGTTATAGTGTTCAAAGGCCTGCCTTACTGACCGCTTAAAGGTAAGATTTGGTTTCAACTATTTGCACATTAAAATGTTGACTCGCTCATGTATGTGTTGGATTAGTGACTTCACTAATGCAATGCATATCTATAGTTCTTTTTTGTCTGGTTCACGTACCCTATATTACTTTGAAATGTATTATTGGCAAAGTTATTTTTACTATGGGTCATATCTTTCAATTGAATTTCAGGTCGAGATTTTGAGCAGGGTGAGGCATCCAAACTTGGCCACGTTAATCGGTTCATGTCCAGAATCTAGGTCACTTGTCTATGAGTACCTCAAAAATGGAAGCCTTGAAGATCGCCTTGCATGCAAAGGCAAAACTAAGCCACTTACATGGAAAATTCGGGTACGCGTAGCTATCGAAATGTGCAATGCCCTTGTCTTCCTTCACTCCAACGAGCCTCCTATAGTCCACGGGAATCTAAAACCCAGTAAGGTCCTCCTTGATGCCAACTTTGTCTGCAAACTCAGTGACTTGGGCATCTTTCCTTTGATCCAAAAGGGCCAAAAGGCCAACACCTCATCGTTATGGAATACAAGTGACCCAAAACTCACCTCTGTGTATACTGATCCTGAATGTTCTGAGGCTGGAAAGCTTACTCCGGAGTCAGATGTGTACGCATTTGGAATCATACTATTACGACTTTTGACTGGAAGACCAGCACCAGGGGTTCTGAATGATGTGAAATGTGCACTAGCAAATGATAACTTGAATGCAGTGCTTGACAATTCTGCTGGGGACTGGCCACTTGACGTAGCTGAACAGATAGCTTACTTGGCACTGAAGTGCTGTATGCAGAACCGGTTGATCCGTCCAAACCTTGCATCAGAAGTATGGAGTGTGCTTGAGCCAATGAGGACTTCATGTTTGAACTCAGCATCATCCTTAACCTCCAATGAGCTTCCTCGGGTTCCCTCCCATTTTGTCTGTCCCATTTTTCAGGTAACATCATGTACTCTGCTTCACATTTACGTCGAAACTAGAAACTCACTTTTTATCATCGAATATGCGAATAGAGCTGGATTTCTTGTATTAGCATATGGCTTGTGACCCCAAAATGTGGTTTAAATTTGCAGGAAGTGATGACAGATCCGCACATAGCAGCGGATGGTTTTACGTACGAAGAAGAGGCAATAAGAGGATGGTTGAAAAGTGGACACAACACATCTCCCATGACCAATCTTAAGCTTAGTGACTGCAATTTGGTCCCTAACCATGCCCTCCACTATGCTATTCAGGAATGGAGGCAACAATTGTGATACTTCTCATTTTCTTAACCTTCTGGATACAAAATTTACTTGCAAACACAACAATGTACATAATATTGTTTAGGTTAATGCCAATATGAAATACATTATTGCACTAATGCACTCTTATTAGAGAAATGAGAACTATGTTAAAAGAGTTAATGACTGAAACTCAACCAATGAGTTGAGGAAAGAGAGCTGTATTTCAGAATTCAGAGTTCTAACTTTCAGACCTTATAAGATCGAGTCGGTGTGCTAAATGTGACATCGTGCGCGTGACTTACACTTACGGTTTCCTTAACTTTTTAAAATTTTATTTTCTATTTACTAATTATAGGGAAAAGAAAATATTAAAATGCTGTCTCTGTTGTTCCCAAAGAAAACAAATTTGTTTTAATACTCTAATATAATCAATATAATATACTACAAAAAATTTGGTAACATCTTCTAAATCAGTTATTAAATGCTTTGACCTAGAGAATACAAAATATGATTAATTTTCAATTATACAATAAAATAAAATTTCAATGAGAAAGTTATGTGACATTTTACTTATAATTCACTTAATTATTTTAAAATTAAATCTATTGAGATATAAATTTTATTTTCAATTGGATATTAATATTATTCTCTCTTTTAGGAAACAATGTTATTCTCTCTCTTTATTGAAAAATGCATATTTTTGGTAAATATTTTCCACAACAAAATTTAAAAGATTTCATCAACCACTGAAAAAAAAGAGTATTTCTTGTTAATCATTTTTTTTATTTCTATTAAAGTTAATATATCACAATAAATTTGAAATCCTATTAGGGGCATGCAAACATCCATAGTTTGAAACAAAAATTGGCAACTTAGTCACTACACCAGTCACCTAATTCGCAAATTTATTCACAAAACAAAAGTGTATATAACAAAATGATCCATAAAATATCAAAAATATAATCAGATTGGAGATACAAATATTTTTCTTCGATTTGCACTGCTATGATTATAGTACGATATCATGTCACTTCCGCTTTATCCCTTAACTCAATCTCTATTCAAATTTAATGTACACGAACAACATAATTATTTTGACGTGACATTTACAAATAGAAAAAGATTATTTTGAATATCAATATTACAGTCGGACTATAATACAATAAATTTTATTGTTTCGTTCATTTGAAAATGATATTTTTGTTTTTATTTAAGTTGAATTTTTTTATTGTATTTATTTGATTTATTTATAAATTTGTAAGTATTTTTAAACATATAAATTTGTAAGTTGTAGTATATTAATATATATATATTTTTTTGAAAGAGTAGTATATTAATATTTGTTAATTTCAGTATTTACTCACAAATTGGATTTAATTTTAAGGGTTTTTATTTATTTTATTTTCGCATATATATAATATATTTACACTACGTTCGTACAGCTACCTTCTTCGAGACACATTTTTTTCTCTTCCACCTCCCCCAAGAGCTCTCGGCCGATCACTTTCTTGCATTTTCTCGGCGGTTTTCTCTCCCGCCAAACAACCTCATCTCATTCCCGCTTGCTCCATTCGCCACCGATCGCCTCAGATTCTTCTTCTCTCGATATCGATCTCTGGCACCGCCACTGGTACGTTAACCAATCACTCCACTCTAAGTCTATTCGTTTATCTACTTCTCATGTATTTCTATGTTTATGTTTAGGTTATATATCTTGTATTCATTACAGATCACATCACTATAAGCCCTAAAAGCTCTGCTATGCTTTATTTTTTTGTTTCTCTCCCATTAATTGAATTTGCATTTTTTGAATCGATCTCTGTGATTCTAATTATAGCTCTGTTTGGCGACTGGTGAATATCTTGAAAGTGAGATAATGATAGAATATTTTTGATTTGTGCTTTTATATTTTTGCCGATGCTGAAAGTGAAAGGTGACCTAAACTGAGTTTAATAGTTGAATGAGGCTTGAAAGAGATTCTTAATTTCGTATTTTCCTTTTTAATTCTCCGAAAAGGACCATTTCAGTTGTGGAACTGCATGTTTCGGGTGATCTGATGGGAATTTTATTGAGTTTTGATCTGCTGGAGTTTCCTTTAACACATTCTTCAATCTATTTTGCTGCGAGATTCAGTTTCATTTTGTTTGGGTGCAAATGCTGAAGCAATTATAGTACTTTTGTAAATTTATAAATGCATTTAGTTATTGGGATTTGCATTTGCCTCTCTGTGGAAATCAAATCGCCTTATCGTGTTTTGAATAGTATTTGTGAATTTTATTCAGTTTTGATCTACTAGAGTTTTGTTATCACATTCATTAATGTTTTATGTTGTGAGCTACAACGGTCATTTTGTTTGCAGTGGCAAGCGGTGAAGCAACTCTAGTGCAAATTTGTTAATTAATTAATGCATTTGCTTATTTAGGCTTTCACATGTATGTCTCATATGGCAATAGAATCACCCTATCTAATTTCAAATAGGATTTTATGAATTTTATCGTGTTTTGATCTGCCTAATTAAGTTTATTTTTCATATTAATCAATCCTTTTTTTGTGAGCTTCAGTTTTCAATTGTTTTGGGTGGCAAGTGGTAAAAGCAATTCTGTTGATTTGCTTATGGACAAATGTGTATTCTTATTTAGTCTTTGCATTTATGTTTCTCATGGAAACCGAATCACCCTATCTTGCTCTAAATAGGATTCTGTCTTTAAATTCATTTTCATGTCCTATATATCTACCATAGTCAATTCACCCAAGGTAGATGTGATTTAATGTTTTCATTATTGTTTTTGGCTGTTCTACATTTGTTTCAGTGGAATATTTTTCCTTGTAGAATTCTTATATTTAACTATCAGAAAATCTAATTCACTTGTTTCTTGATATGCATGTCTTGATATAATTTGTATCATTATCTCATTATTAGTTGCTATGTAATGTGTGGCAGAAGATAAATTTGTGGTGGTAAGTGTGGTTATTAACATCATGGTGTAAAAGTAATACATTTAGAATATGAATGTAATAAATCTACACAACAATTTTTTGCTATAAAATGATTTTTTTTAATCTAAAAGGATGTTGCATGAGAACCTAATTGTATCTCATTTTCTCTGATTCTTGTGACAAAAACAATATATGTGCAACCTGAACTTTGGGTAACATATTGATGTTTCAGATGGACTGTTAAGAGCAGTGGCATGGCCAATAGTCTTGCATTGTGTTTGCAGCCTTTTAACTCTCTTTTTTCTCTGCACAGTGGCACCTCATAAAGTGGTTGGTCTGAAGATTCTGTGTGTGCATAGATGTCAGTTGCTAAACTCAAGTCCTCTAACACCCAAGTTGCAATGAAATCAAACGAAGGAAATGACTCCCTAGACTCTATCATCAGACAAGCAATTGGAAAAGAGCCTTTTCTTTCTTTTTCGAGAGCCGGAGAGAGCCCGGTGCAATGGATTCAATTACTCCATGCTTTAGATCAGCCAGGTACTCACAAATCTTCTCATGTTTAAGATTAAATTCTATGATAGGAGTGTTGCATAATATTCCAAAGATCCCAGTAATTTTGCATCTGAGGTTATAGTTAAACCAGATAATATCTTACTAATTGGCCCATGTGATTAGGATCACTTTGAGTTATAGAGTAATATTGGTTTAGAAGTTTTGGTCTTCATCTCCAACTGTAATCTTTATCATCATATGTTGCAATCTATAAACATATCAATATATATAAGTATCCTCTTGTGAAAATACAAGAGTGAAATTCTCATGAACCATTCATAGTTTGTTTATAGAGGTTTAGGAATGTTATTCACTTTGTAAGAAGTGTTGGCCTTCCAGTGAAGGGAACAAAGCATGCCTCTGAACATATGCAGCTGCTCGAAATCCTGAGACTGTTGTTGCTTTGCTCAAGCTGCTACTAAGGCTAACAGTGAATCTAAAAAATGTATGGCAGGGAGATTGTTGTTGCTAATAGCTTAATGTGGAAGTGATGCATTTTGATTTATTGTTCTCACCACTCTTGGTAGATCTCCCAGGTTGGCCATTGCTTTCTCCTCTGAAGGTGCAGATGCAGAAGTGTGACAAGTGTTCCCGAGAATTTTGTTCACCTATTAACCACAGAAGACACATTCGTGTTGATCATCGACCGAGAAAGCTTGTAAGGTTCATGGTTATCTAGAAAATAAGCATTCTTTTTACTTATTCAATTTCAAGGTTATCTATATCTATTTTGAAATATTTTTTTTCTGGAATAAATTTACCTCTTATAGACATTTTATACATTGTTTGTAGCTAGTTGTGTTGGTTTTATTTTTCCTTTGATAAGTTGCTTCCCCAACAATGTTTGATGTTGTATTATGTTTTGTAGGATTCTTCTGTAGATAGGGATAAGTTGAGAACATTCTGGGATGAGGTAATATATTCTTGAATCTGTTTAATTGAAGGCTACCACTTTTAGTCCTATGCTTATAGTTTGTACTATGCAGCTCTCCTTGGATAAGGCAAAGGAAACTGTGGCCTTTGAGAATGCTACATTGGAGGTAAAACCATTGTCTTCACACATGTCTGTAACTTTTTATGTCTTCTGTGTCTAACTATTTAAGTAAACACTAAACTCTGTAATTCGCATGCTATTAATGCATTACATAAGAAATCACTTTAAGACTAAACTCCTCAAAAGGATTCAAATCAATGTGAAGATTAAATATCCCCAAAAGGTTTTGCTCTAATAATTCTTAACGGTTGCTGTTGGGCCTATGGTAAAGGACTGATACAGGAAAGAGGAAGGGATCAATATTGAGATGGACTTTTGCACCCATTATTTTGATACCTTTTCTGCTTCATGATGCTACAAATGTTATTTGTATACTTCCTGTATTGAAGTAGCTGTGGAACTTTTTATTCTGGGGAGCTGCAAAATTGCTATCGTCAGCTCATCGACTCTTTTATATACTTTGTTCACTTGTTCCAGACTTCCAGTTGTGCAATGAGATAGTGATAATGAGTTGTGAGCTTAGTTAAATGGTGTATAAGCTTTGTATCTATTGGATGCGCATAGGCTAGAACTCTAGTTGATGTGTGGAGTGATAATATATATAGTCTATATGTTGTATTAATTTTTGAGTATTCTACTATGAGTGCGGCAAAAAAAGAGAGACAAAAAAAAATTAGTTTTCACTTTATTCTAATATTTGTTCCTTCTCTATCATGTTTAGATATTCCTAATTATCTTCACCTTATAGGAAGTCGGTGGATCTTCAATTATAACATCGTTGACATCACTTGTTAAGAAACAAGGATTTTCTTCTCTGCCACAATCTTGCGCAAAGGCTGGTTCTGCTCTTTTGGTAAGAGAACAATCATTGTTTTCATGATTTTACCCTTTACAACTTATTATTCTTAGGTTACCATATTATTTTTGTGTAGATATTGTTGACATTATTGCTTTTCAGGGTATTATCCAAGGTGAATTCCATGAACGAATTCCGTCTGAGAAGCTATTCAGCATCCTTGATGATGCAAGTGAAAAAACATTCTTATGTGGAAAAGCTGAGTCAGTGCAAAAATATGTATTTGATGGGGAAGCTGGAAAGATGGATCTTGAGAAGAACGTAGTTGCTTGCACTAGCTTCCTGGTGGAAAAGAAATTGGTATTCCTATTTACATGCTACTTCATCATCAGATAAATTTTCTGTATATTATTTTCTTTTGGTATATCAGTATATGGTTAAATTTTTATGCCCATTTTCTATCTGATGGGACAGTTTGCTGGTACAATATGTGAAGACCTGTGCTCACTATTTTGGCCTGTGGTCTTATGCCCTCTTTTCTATGTATTTATAGAAAAAATAATGGTTCTTGAGGAATATTGGTGGAGTAAAAGCTTACATGATTAATACTTATTTTCCAGATCAAAGCATGGCATGATCACAAAGATCTTGAAGCTATGGAAGCGCAGGAATCATTGCTGTTGGAGGAAGTTGCAGCTAAGGAAAGGTACATTGCGCCTACGAATATTTAATATTTGTAACATTTCTTTGTTGTCATTTCTCAATTGGTGTCCTGTTGTGCATATGCCAATGAGTTCCTTTCATCTTAATTAAATTATAATAGGGAAAAAGGCTTACTTCTCAGTTGCTTAGGAGGCTTGTTACTTAAACTAGTCCCCGTGTTCCTCGAATGGATCTCTTAGTTGTTGAGGGTTGCCCAAAAGCAGTATATAAGGCATATCCCGTAAAACTTACAAGTAACCTAGATGTAGAGATAGCGACTAGGTTGCTGTTTCCATTATTATAGAATTTCAAGATCCAGCCAGATTTGTGATAAGATCATTTATTTTATTTACAATAAGTCAACAGATCTCAGTGAAGTTGTGTCGTTATCATATTCTTAGAGCTAATTTACCTTGGTGAACTCTGATTTAGTGGTAAAGGCATGCACAATACTGGTCAAAGCAAAAAAACGAAACCACAGAAAAAACTCAAGAAGAAAGAAGGGAAAGCAAAGGCTGAGGTTAAGGAGGCCCCTGTTGATATGCGGACGAATGTGCCGGCAGCAGAGACAGCGAGTCCTTCGGATGTACCTGGCTCTGATTCACACCCTCGAGACACGCCAGATCCAGTACCCGTTCAAGTTTCAAACACGGATGAAGATGTGGCTGCTGAAGTTCCCTTGGGTTCTGGTTGTGCCGAGCCAGGAATTAAACAGACTCCTCAGAGGCAGAAAGAACAGAAAAGGCTCAAGCAGAAAGAAGGTAGGGCAAATGTAGAGGTGCAGGAGAGCACTGTTGTGCCAATCGCTGACCCTTCAGCAGAAACACCCATTCCTTTAGATATATCTCGTTCTTATTCACATCCTCGAGACCTGTGGCCAGATCAGGTCCCTGAACCAAATGACGATGTGGTTGCTGATGCTCCTTCAGGGTCTGATGGCGGACATGCTGAGCCAGGAAATACACAAAGTGTCGAAAGAGGAACTTCGTTAGTAACTGGTCGTCGGGATACAGTCCCTCGAAGGCAGGTACCGGCAAAATCACGAGGTGTAACCAATGTAGGCTTCCATGGAACCCAGATTTCTCAAGCACCAAAGCTCGGAGCTGTGCAAAAGCATGGAACCCACAGGGAATCAAGGGCTGCACCCATAGCCAATGTCAATAAAGTATGGAGTCCAAAACCCAAACCAGATTTTGATGGGGAGAGCTCAAAAATTAGAGTACAGAAAGAGACAGCAAATCAACTAGAGCAAAATAAGAAATGCGAGGTTTTCATAGTTGGCTCAATACCCGTTGCACTTGGTCCTACTGGTATTCGGCAAGAGATTGAACTGCCTGGATCCCAGGACGATTGCTACCAGATGCCAAAGAAGAATCATCTTCTGCCGAAGCCAACCAAACAAGATTCTGTTCCGGGCAGCACGAATCGATCATTAGGTAAGCATTGGAGGCCTGTAAGTCGCCATGAAACCAGTGGTCCAATGTCAGTTCAAAGTGGACTAAGAGACTCAGAAGTGGGTGACAATAGAGAATCTGACGTGGACGCCATTGTTGGAAAAAGTGATGACCAGACCCTGGTTGATGATTATCACGGGGTTGAGAATACTTTGAACCGTTTACCCGAAGGTAGATCAGAGGAGCTATCCAGCTCTAAAGCAAAAGCTTTCCTTGCACACCGTAAGTACTATTGAATTTTGTTAATATTTTACTGTTAACTAGAGCTGTCAATTTGGATTTGATCCTGCGGGCGTCTGAAATCCAAGCCGACTTAAAACCGATCCGATCAATTGTCGGATCAGATTGGATTTATCCCGCAAAAACACTGATTTGGATCACTCTTTGTCAATCCGAATTCGAACAGGCCCCGATCCAAAGTCCGAATTGCACCTCTATTGTTAATTATCTGTATATTTAAACTCAATTGTCCTTGTGTAGGATGGAAAGAAGCCATTGCAGCAGATCATGTGAAATTGGTCCTATCCCCGGGCCCAGAGACACAAGACGATTCTCAGCTAGCAGCAACCTTCTCATCCAAGACAGAAAATACAGCAGGATCCGTGAAGCCTTCAAGTGCTGGCCCCGCGAGATCCAAGACCCGAAAACCTGATAAGGGTGTTGCGACAAGGTATGTTCGTAAACAGAGATAAAGACGACTGTTTCGTGATATTGGACAGAGAAAAGGTTAGCATATTTGTTTTGTTACAGAGTGTGCACAGTTTAACCCATTGACATTCTTAGCGGAGGTTCCAGTTTTACCAGTGGTCTGCTGTCTGAAAAACTTGAGATTTTTACAATGAGTTTTTTTATTTATTTATTTTGAATTTTGGCGTAATTGTCTAATTCTTTTTGTAATAAAGTTCTCACATTTTGTTCAATTGGAAAGGTGGTATAATTTGTACCTTTGTATTGGGCTCATATGGCTGCTTGTAATGTTTTGCTTTCAGCTGCAAATTATATTTGCGTTACCTGAAAACTTGGGCTTCTTAGTGCCCATCCCCCCAGCCCATCTCGTAAAAAAATGTTGGGTCCAAACAAGACCTATTTAGAGCTGGTGCATGTATTTTTGTGGTTTTGAGATGCATAATATATGTCGGATCAATAATCGGGTTGAGAAAACCCACATCTCTTTTGAGTCGAGTTTGTGCAAGTGTTTTTAATCTGAAATTATATCAAGAAAAATTGAACTCGAATCTAAATTTTTTACATCTATGTTAGAGCTAACAATTTGGACTTGAATCTGCATATGGCATCTAATCCTTGCTAAAACTGATTTGATTCGATTAATTGGTTGAGTAGGATGTATAAAAATACAGATCGAGTTTAATTGAACTGAGCAAATTCGATCGAATTCACTCATTTTACCTTAAAATTCGATCATATTATACACTTAAATTCGAACAGATTTGAACATCTTATGAATCTAATCCTGATTGGAAAATCCATTCGAATTCCAACAAATTCGACACAAAGCAGATCCAAAATTTGAATAGTCACACCTATAGACTATATAGTGTTGTTTTGCTGATTGTGAGTCAGGAAATGGGACCAGCAAAAGTTGTTGTCTTGCAAAATGGGCCCACTAGGAAATGCCACTTGTGTTATTTCGTTGCGGTGAAGGTAAATGGTAGGAATTAGGAAAGAGACGTCCTCAACAAGTTGGGTGCGTAAAGATAAAGCTAAAGCTTGGGATCTACGATACCATAATATGCTCTGCTCTGCTCTGTGTCAGAACTCATGAATTTGGTACTTTAGCTATTGCTGCTGTTGAAGCTCGAAACTGAAGCCTAAAAACAAGTGCGAAAAGAATCGTGTTCGTTGGAGACAAGTGACAATAAAAGATATTTTTCGTCACTCACTCCTTCATTTGCTACCCACCATTTCCATGCCGTTTTCGATCGCTGCCACTCATCATGCATACCATTTTTGCATTTACTTTTCTTTTTCAAAAATATATATTAATATCATTAATAATCAACCCTATATAACTAATTTATGATAAATAATGTAAACAAATTGATTCACATATCTCGTATGTTCAAAAATAGATCAACTTTTAGAGCGGTAGATTACCATGTGCAAATGCACAAACCCCGAAATAGGCTCAATTTCTATTTACCATTACCCGAATAGCAAAAGAATAAAAGTATATGAAGAATATTTGTAATTGGCTTATTTTAATTTGTTGTCAACTTGGTGTTGTGTATCTCCTGTCCTCTCCTTTTATAAAGTGTGAAGTAACAACTAAAATAAGCAATTGATTAGTGAGCATTCATGCCATTAATAAGTTAACTATGACACAAAAAAACATACCATTTGATTTTTGCTTATATGTTTTCAACTTGCTTTGGTGAGTGAAGCTCACGTGCAATAATTGATCTATAAATAAAGCTACATATTAAGTTTCATTCACATAGTGCACACGTTGTGAAATAACAACTTCAACTACTAGTTAAAATAAGATAAAATATATATATATAATTACAACCTAATTAAGGGATTGAAGTTAATTTTTAAAAAAATTGTACTATTACCCTCAATTATAATTTTTTTTAAATGTATTTTTCAAAATAAATTAAAAAATTGAATCTGAATTTAGACCAAACAAAATAAATAAATTCAAAGGTTAGAAAAAAAAAAGGTCAATTAAATTGTTGCATGCATGGTACAAGGAGACAGAAAAACCAATAAAATTTTGGAACCACACGACAACACAGGAACTCGTGCTACCACGAGCTCTTCACCACCAATTCGTACGCTCACACACGTGGCGACACCACAACCCACCTTCCTACCACTTTCCTCTTTGCCACGTATCATTGCTTTTCTTGCATTCTATACAAAATCTTGAATATTTTTGCCACATCTTCAATTTCCTTTTCTTTTCTCGACCAAAATTGGTCAAGCCCACGTGGCCCCAATTGTTGTCCTTACGTGCAAACTAATTTCTTGCGGGGTTTGCATTAATAATAAGGACAAATATGTCATGGAATTTTTGGAAATTGAAGAAATACTTCAGTTGGAATTTGTGACATTCTTGATAAATTCATTATATATATATATATCACACGACGGAATTAGTACATTCAATTTCTAGCTAAATTATTTTAGCAACATATTGGCAAAAGTAAATTTAAAGAGAGGTGTGTGACAAAATTTAGTGACGTAATGTTATCATTTATAAAATTGTGACGTCAAATCTCAATATTTCTGCATATAAATTTATCAAAGGTTTTAGCCACTCTCGCTAATTTTACAAGAGACGTTACTAAATCATTATTTTTTTAGTGAAAATAAAAATATTGTCTTTATCAATTTTGCATTAGATTGTGTTTTTCATTTTATGTCATTTGATTCATATTTATGTAATATACATTTAATCGATGTTTTCTCTTAATGTATGTAAAATTATTATATAAATACAAATAAATTTTGGCAACATTTTGGTCCATTTAAAAAAAAACATAACAATAACCAAAATAAGTAACAAGGTTGAACAATAACCAAGATAAGTAACAGAGATGAACAATAGCAATCATATAATAATATATGGCTGAGTATTACATTAGCATCATGAGAAGATAAAAGATATTCAATACTCTAAGTTATGAAAATGTTATATTAAAATTTATTATTTATTAAATGTATGCCAATAAAATATAAAGAGAAGCAAAGAATAGTGCTTTTTTGTTGGAGGGAAAGGAATCATACTAATTGAGAGAACAAGTTGACATAAAAATATAATCCATATAATACTTGCAAAGACATGTAGGTGAGTTTAAAATAAGTACAAATTAAGTCAATTATCATCAACTTGATTTTGGTATAATGGATTCAAAATTGTTATCATCATTTTGGGTTTAGTGAACTAAAACAATATTTGACTTTAAATAGTGAAAATATGTTCAATCCCTCTCCTTTTACTATGCTATATTCTCTTTTGACCATAGCGTGGAAGCTTTATGAGATTTTTTGTGATTGTGAAGTTAATTTGTTGGTGCTTTAATGAAGAAAAAAAAGCATGATAAAGTTTAATAATTAAATAAGTCAATAAAATGAAAGTGAATTTATTTTATTAGTTGAGCTACGCAATATGGAGTAGTTCTTCCCTATAAACCTAAATAACCAATCCCATACCGCATGAAGTGAGACTCGAACCTGAGACCTCTAATAAAATCCGAAACGCATAAACCGATTGGTTCAACCTAAATAAAAGTGATTTCAACACCAACTAAATATTTCTTCACATAGATAAGAAGGAAATGAGATGTTTGAGGAATCTAGATGCATTGATGAACAATATGGGAATTTTGTAAAGGAATATTTGATAAATGATGAATAATTAAATGATTTTATAATTTGCTTTCCTCATTGATGTGTAATTTAAGAGATTCGTAAGAAAAAATTACAATTTATTTGAATTTGTTGATGCTCACACAGAGATATTAAATTATTTATTTAATGCTAATTAATTGGGGTCAATAAAGATAAGAAGGAACCATGAATTATTCAAGACTAATTAAATTATCTTGGATATTAGTCTCATCCATGAACCAATAGTTCATCAACAATTGCGGTTACTATTTTACAAGAAATACTAAGAACGTCATAATATAGATCTTTTTTGTTAACATTATCCAAAAAGGGGTATCTGAAATATAATACAAAGTTTTGAAACACTAGAATCACATACACCAATCTTTTAGAAGGTAAATTGGTGCACATGCGTTTGTTGTATATTTCATGCAACCATTTACATACTATTTTAGAGTATTTGCATATAATCATTATTAAAAATTAAGACATTGTTTAAAAGAAAACGTACATAAAACTGAACTTAATAACATTTAACAAAGTTGAAAACATACACAAAACAAAACGTTGAAACAATTATATGCATTTATCGGCGAACCCACCAACATTTATAGTGTTTAAAAGTACATGAAACCATGAAAACAACATTACTATTATACATATAAAGTTTGAGATAAAATTTTATTATTTATTAGATGGCAAATTTTATCCCTCAACCACACTAAACTATTTAGTTTAGCAGTATGCTGACACAATCACACAATCACACAACACAATAGTTATCCTCACAGACAATCCACGTGGCGTTATACTATTTGACCTTGACCTAAACAGATACATCTCCCGGTAATGTGTGGAAAAAAATATCTATAAATAAACGGAGGAGAAAATGCAGAGGACTGAACTGGACTGGTAGTTAATTTTTGAAGCTTCTCTCTTTTCTCTGTTCAAGCAGAAGCAAATTCCTCCGACCACCACCATGCCACCGCAAGAGCACGACCAGCCTCTCCTCTCCGGCTCCGACGCCGATCAAGAAACCGCCTACAACACCACCGAGAAAGTCCACGTCATCGGAATCGACGAGGCCGATTTGGATGGCCGCGTGCCTCCGTTCTCGTGGAGGAAGCTCTGGCTCTTCACCGGACCAGGATTCCTCATGAGCATCGCGTTTCTCGATCCCGGAAACCTAGAGGGAGATCTTCAGGCCGGTGCGATTGCTGGGTACTCGCTGCTGTGGCTTTTGTTGTGGGCCACGGCGATGGGTCTATTGGTGCAGCTTCTCTCAGCTCGGCTCGGCGTCGCGACGGGGAGGCATTTGGCGGAGCTTTGCCGGGAGGAGTACCCGACCTGGGCCGGGATGGTGCTGTGGGTCATGGCGGAGCTGGCGCTGATTGGGGCAGATATTCAGGAGGTTATTGGGAGTGCTATTGCTCTCCGGATTTTGTCGAATGGGTTTTTGCCTCTTTGGGCTGGCGTCACAATTACAGCTCTCGATTGGTATAATTTTGATTTCAGCTCACCATTTTGTCAATTTTGTTCCTTTTTTATGATTTATTCTATTTTTGATGGTTTTGGGTTTTGGTGTCACTGTGAGTTATGGTTGTGCTCCTGATTCGATTTTTTGTGCATACTCTATTTGATTCTTGAGATTAGAGGCCTCAATTCTGTTTAATTTGATTGATTGGAATTTGGATAGATACTCTGTGTTCTGTAAGGTATTAAATTTTTCCCCAATTCAAGTCGGGTCAGTTCTAGGAAATTTTATGACAAAAAAGGAAGAGTTTCTTCAGTATCATAAAGTTCACATCTTGGTTCACATGGCATAATGTTGACTAGGATCTTTGATTGCCCTGTCACAGTTTTGTCTTCCTGTTTCTTGAGAACTACGGGGTGAGGAAATTGGAAGCGGTTTTCGCCATTCTTATTGCAACCATGGCGCTTTCATTTGCTTGGATGTTTGGCGAAACAAAGCCCAACGGCATGGAGCTTCTTGTTGGTATGTCATTTTGTCTTCATTGGCGTGAACAACTCGGTATCAATTATCAAGTGTTTATGTAGTTGTCAAATGGGATTCTTTTTGTAGGTATCTTGGTTCCGAAACTCAGCTCCAGAACAATCAAGCAGGCTGTGGGAGTTGTGGGCTGTATCATAATGCCTCACAATGTATTCTTGCATTCTGCCCTCGTACAGTCCAGGGATGTTGACCATAAAAAGAAAGGTCGGGTCCAAGAAGCCCTCAATTACTACTCCATAGAGTCGACTATTGCACTTATCATCTCCTTCATCATCAACCTTTTCGTTACAACTGTGTTCGCAAAGGGATTTTATGGTACAGATTTAGCGAATAGTATAGGCCTTGCAAATGCTGGACAGTATCTTCAAGAGAAATATGGAGGCGGCGTCTTCCCAATTTTGTATATTTGGGGTATTGGATTGTTAGCAGCTGGCCAAAGTAGTACTATAACTGGCACTTATGCGGGGCAGTTTATCATGGGTGGTTTCCTGAACTTGAGGTTAAAAAAATGGCTGAGGGCATTGATCACACGAAGCTGTGCTATCATCCCGACTATGATTGTTGCTCTTGCTTTCGACTCCTCTGAAGACACACTAGATGTGCTAAATGAATGGCTCAATGTGCTCCAATCAATTCAGATCCCATTTGCACTTATTCCCCTTCTGTGTTTGGTTTCTAAGGAGCAAATCATGGGTGTGTTTAAGATTGGCCCTGTTCTCAAGGTATGTTTTCATTTCCTCTACTCTGTGTGTTGGCAACAAAGCTCTTCATGAACTAGTAATTTACTGCTGAAAATTTGTCACCTCGTGTCTTTGCTGTTGGCATTTAGAAAATCTAAAAATAGCGATCAGATTAACGTCACAATTACTTGGCAATACCCCTAAAAATAGCAAAAAAGTAGAAGAAACAGAAACCAATCTTTCATGAAGCTGTTTGGTGAACTTTTCTAAAATTATCCAATGCCATACTTTTCCTCTTGTCCAAGCTCACCTAAATGAAACAAAAGCTTGAACTTGTAAGTGAAGTAGCTTGCATATAGTCATATCAAATCTCATGTTAATGATTTTGTATTGTTTTCCCTCAACACCTACCACATTGTGGAAGTTGGAACATAAATTTTGACTTAGTGCCTTTGTCTAAGGATCTTCCTTGGTCCTTTAGATAAGGACAAAATGCTAACTTTGTTCATTATCTAATGAAGTATATTCCAAGTCGGAACCACTAACATCCATTATACACTCAGTTTACTTGCGTTCCGTTCATCTCAGGCTTTATTTTTTGTTTCGTAGAAATGGAAACATATAATTTACGTGTTTGGCCTGATCTCTCTATTTCGTTTTTTCTTTTATTTTATAGACTGTTGCTTGGCTCGTAGCTGCCTTGGTGATAGTGATCAATGGATACCTTTTGCTCGATTTTTTCTCCAATGAAGTGAGTGGTCCTCTGTTTGCTACTGTGGTGTGCGGTTTCACAACTGCATATGTTGCATTCATAATTTACCTCACTTCCCGGGGCATGTCCTTCTCTGCCTGCCGCAGCTTACTAACATTAAAGAAATCCGGGGACTCGGGAAACTGAGTATTTATTTCTGAATCAGGCGCTTCCAACTTCCCAGCCATCCGCAGGTGCTCAAACAAACTGCACATAAATTATTTTTAGTTTAGCGTAGCCTTCACCATTTAGGCACAACCGGGTGAATTACTATAGTGGATTGGCTTAGTAGAAGTTAGTTCGTGTATGATAGCGCAAGTTCGATATTTCTGTTGTACACCAAATACAGAGAGAAAGAAAGCTGCGGAAAAATCGTGTAATCTGAAACTCTGACGCATAGCGCCGCAGTAGTAATTTGTTACTGAATTTGGTTTTTGAATCAGCATTGTTTTAGCTCAGCTTATAACTTGCATGTTGAAACTCTGGTGCATAATGTTGCTGTGTTCTTGCATTGATTTTCACAACTAATAGCTTTGCAGGACCATTTTAACTGTTTGGTTATGGGATTGCAGTCTCAAAGTAAGATTTATGATTTATCCATACTTTGAGAGTGTACATAGCAAGCCTTTTTGCCACCAAGGTTAAAACTTGGATTTAGACCTGACAATTTGGATTTCGAGTTATCCTTTTCAAAATGCAAGATAGTGCGGGTTTCAAGTCACAGTTTTCTACATAGAAAATTTGCAAAAAATTGAGTTGAATTTTGGATCTAAATTGCCGGGTCTGGGTGAGTATGGACCGTATGCGCACTTGAACAAATAGAATTGATTCTGTCTAATTTTGCTTCTGGTTTATGTTCGGAACAAATTCGGTTTGGATCGAATTACTTTTTATTCAAATTCTCTTTTTATGAAATCAATTATTAAATTGATGCCCTAAATTCAATTTTAGGAGTGTTCAAGAAAGTCGACCCAGTCTGGTTCGAATGACATCCATGTCTTGGTTCGGATCAAACCAACCTTTAGAAAAATATATAAGTTGGGGGGAAAATAAAATAAAAATAATTCTCGGGAGAAAATAATTTAAATGTTAAAATTGATATGATTTGTGTTGAATTGGGATGAGTTATGAAATATAATGTACCAAAAGTAGTAAGAAAATTAAAATTATGATCCTTGATTAACCGGTCCAATTTATCCACAGTTGTAAAATGCAATGCAATCCAACCAGTTTTAGTAATCAAACGATGTCGTTTATAGCATAAAAAGAAAACGACGGGTCGGATGAAGGATCGTGACAGGATCTGAGACACCAACTTCCGTTTCGGACCCGCTTGGTTTTGGTTGGTGACGGAAGGTCGGTCGGTTGGTCGATCGAGTAGTTATTCCGTTACTCGCTCCCTCCATGCCACTTTCATTTTTCCATTTCCGTAGTTACGTCAACGCCAATTCCAACCTCCCTCACATCTCTCTACCCACCGCTCATGGCGCAACCACACCTCACCACCACCACCGTCACCGTCCTCCTCATCCTCCATTTCATCGCCGGAATCGACGGCTTCGCCGACCGCATCACTCTCCTCCCACCGCCTCACGGTGGCACTCGACCAGCATTGTTCTTACCGCTCTTTCCCTCTCCTCAAAATGCTTCTAGAGCCATCGCCTCCAAGTCCCGCCGCCGCCTCGCCGGATCTGGCTCGCATCCTAATGCTCACATGAGACTCTACGACGATCTCCTCCGCAACGGGTACTGATTTTCTCTTTCTGTGTCGTGTTTTGTTTCTGAAACCCTATGTTTTGTGTTTGTGTTGATTTTTTCGGATCAATGTGGAAGGTACTATACGACGCGGCTCTGGATCGGGACGCCGCCGCAGAAATTTGCGCTTATTGTTGATACCGGTAGTACTGTTACGTATGTTCCGTGCTCTACGTGCGAACAATGTGGCAGGCACCAGGTAATGCTTCATTGTTTTTCAGGATTTTGCTGTTGATTTTGTTTAGTTTCATATTAGGAAATTTAGCTGTTTATAATTTCAATTATAAATTGTTATGATAAAATCATGTGTCATTTGTTAACAAAATTATTGATATTTTGTTGTATGTAATGTATGAATACGTATATTAGTGTATGCCGATTAATTAATGTATGGAATGTAATTGCCAGGATCCGAGATTTGATCCGGATGCGTCTAGCACCTATAAACCTGTGAAATGCAATATAGACTGCACCTGTGACATGGATAGGATGCAATGTGTTTATGAGAGGCAATATGCTGAGTTGAGCACCAGCAGTGGTGTCCTTGGTAACGATGTAATATCCTTTGGCAACCAAAGTGCGCTTGAGCCTCAGCGTGCAATTTTTGGGTGTGAAGATTTGGAGACTGGTGATCTCTACAGTCAACGAGCTGATGGTATAATAGGTTTGGGCCGTGGTGAACTCAGCCTCATGGATCAACTTGTGGAAAAAGGCGTGATTAGTGATTCATTCTCGTTATGTTATGGCGGGATGGATGTTGGTGGGGGTGCAATGGTTCTTGGTGGTATATCTCCCCCCTCGGGCATGGTCTTTACTCATTCAGATCCTACTCGCAGGTTTGTTTAACAAATTATATCTTCTGGATATAATACATCATGCATTTTTCTAAGAATTACGTTTGATGCATTTCACGCATTTACTCTAGTCCTGGGATGGCAACAGTCCATATTACAATATAGAACTGAAGGAGATACATGTTGCGGGGAAGCCATTGCGGTTAAACTCACGGGTTTTTGATGGAAAACACGGGACTGTCATGGATAGTGGTACTACATATGCTTACCTACCCGAAGCAGCCTATCTACCGTTTAAGGATGCTGTAAGAATCAGTTCCTTAATGTGATTCTTCTTTTCTACTTTATGTTTAATATGAAAGTTCATATAGATGAACACATATATTAAGATAGGATGGTGTATTACTGAAAATCCAACCACAACTACCTTATTTAATTATTATTATTACTATCCTAAGAAGGTAAATTCTTCTTGAACAAGTTCACTTTGCGCCCTTTTTCACTACATGCTTATTTCTTTTATAGTATTTAAGTCTTGGTTAAGAAGGAAATGCTAGAACTAGCATCCGAGCTAGGTCTATAGTGGAGGAACAAGTAGAGATTGTACAATAAGAATCAAATGGCTGAGATTGTGGTAGGGATTAGTTTTTCACATGGTCTTTTGATGAGTTTGTGGTATTACGTTATAAGGGTTAGGAAGGTCCCTTGGAGGTTCTGCTTTATGATTTAATCCTCTTAATCACCTTTTGTTATTGATCTGTAAATGCATAGTTTGTGTTAAATTTGTCTGTAAATTTCTCTCATTCCAGTTCTATCTGTGCCTTTCGTTCTCTGCAATTAATTTATTTTGATATATTTGTGCATACGTATGTACGTGCAGATTATGAAGGAACTTCACTCCCTCAAGAAGATCCATGGTCCTGATCCTAATTTTAATGATATTTGCTTTTTGGGTGGTGGAAGGTATTAGTTATATACATCAGGACCTTAACATTTTATAACAATTACTTATCTATGTTGCACAAGAATGTGATTGATTTTTTGTACAGTGATGTTTTACAACTCACAAAGTCATTTCCAGCCGTGGACATGGTATTCAGCAATGGTCAAAAATGGTCTCTATCACCAGAAAACTACTTGTTCAGGGTATTAACTTCATATTGTTTTTAAAAAGAAAAAAAAGAAAATATCGACCTTGCCTGTCCAAATAAATTGAGCTTCATTCTTGCAGAGTTGATTTTTAGATAATTGATGATGTGTTGTTGTCATTGTGAATCTGGTGTATTCTTCTCTTGATGTATTTGCTCTGTACCTACTGATTATGTGTTCTGCTCTTGCCCCCTCCCAAATGAAGCATTCAAAAGTCAAAGGTGCATATTGCTTGGGGATTTTCCAGAATGGGAAGGATGCAACTACTCTTTTAGGAGGTATGTTTTGCTGAACAGAGATATGTACTGCTGATTTTAACCATGCCATGTTCCATTCCAAGTGAAAATGTGTCGTGCAAACCCTCAACTCTTCTATATAATCTGAAGTTACCCAATTTCTCTATCATAATCTATACTTTCAAAAGCTTTGTCTGATGCAAGTGTTACATTCATAACAGGAATTGTTGTTCGCAATACCTTTGTAATGTATGATCGTGAGCGAAAAAGGGTTGGTTTTTGGAAAACTAATTGTTCCGAGTTGTGGAAAAGGCTACACGTACCTGCTGCATCTCCTCTAGGGACTCAAGCTTCAACTTGGAAAAACTCCACTGCAGAAGTGTCACCGGCCATGGCTCCAACTGGATCACCGAATTATAATAGTTTTCCAGGTACAGTGAACTCCATATTTTAAACTAGCCTTTCATGATCAATCCTAGAAAGCAGTAATTATATTTGCATCCCATAGACTCGTCTCTAGGTATTCCCGAGACCTAATGCTTCTAACTTCAGTATTGAAACAATACTTCATTTTGTTAGTCACTTTTAGATATGGTGGCATGTGACACGCATGCTAGTTCATTTGTACTGTATAGGTATAAATCAGTTTACCTTTTTATATTTTATGAATTTCTTAACAGAGATGAGTTGATATGCCTCGTTATGTTTACTGTATAAAATTTAAATTTCTTATCTTAGCAAATTGATTGATATAAATGTGATGATGTTTTCTCATCGATCATCCTTCTCAGGAGAATTCCAAGTTGGACATATTATCTTTGATATTGCAATAAGTACCAACTACTCTGATCTGAAGCCTCACATTCCAGAACTCGCTGAGTTCATTGCTAGCGAGTTAGATGTTAGTGCATCACAGGTTAGGCAAATGCTTCAGTCGAATACCAAGAGTTCATAACCACACTTGCTAAAATTTGTTGTAATCGTGTATTGGGTTTAAACTACTTATTGATTGTAAATTCAAACCTATCTTCCCTGAACTTTATTCAATATCTAGTGTTTTAAAGTCAAGCTCATCTATTCACTGCAACACAAAACTAACCTCAAATGGATGATTTTAGGTTCAGTTACTGAATTGTGTGTCCAAAGGAAACGAAACCCTTGTTAGATGGGCCATATTCCCAGCAGGATCTGATGACCACATTTCTAATCCAACTGCAATGGTAGGTTTTGCAAGTTCCAATGTTGTTTGTACGTAATAGGTTTTGAATATATCCTGATGCTTATGTTCTGATCACAGAGTATAATATCTCGGGTTTCCGAACATCGTCTGCAGCTTCCCGATGCCTTTGGAAATTATCAGCTAGTCAATTGGAATGTTGAGCCACCACCAAAACGGTACACAAATCTTCAGTTGATTTGATCCACTAATTAAATTTAACATGATATCACTGCTTTTCTTCTTCCCCTACCTTTTCTTGTTTGGAATCTTATGTTCGTATTAGTTGTGCTAGGGGGTGGTAATTCGTGTTAGTGTCCAAATTTTAGTATTATGTTAAATAGGTCAACCTAAACCCGATCCGATTATTAAATGGTTGAATTACACGAGCACGACCCGTTTATGAGCGGGTAGAAACGACATGACATGCACGGCTAACACATTTAAGTAACTGAGTTCAAAATTACACGACCCGACTCGACATGTTTTTCAAAAACAGGTTGATATTGACCCAACGTGATCCGATATATTTGACCCGTTTAATATACATGGTTTATTTTTTACCTGATATGTTTGAAATTTTACATTTTTACCCTTAAATGCGGATCTTTAAACACAGCTTGGACACGAACACGACCAGATTCTGATTAAGCTGAACTCAAATCTACTTAAATTAGTGTTGTGTTTGTGTCATGTCACGAGTCATGACCCAAAGTATCAGCCCTAAGCCGTGACATCAAATCCTTAAGTAGTACTCCATCTGTCTCCGAACGAATGTTCACTTTCTCTGGAAAGTTTTATAAATTTTGTTTCAAAACAAGTGGTCCAATTTTGGTTTCAGGTAATTAGTTATGCATGATTTACCAGTAATACCCTCTAATCGCCTTGGATGCGCATATAAGAAAGTGTACACTCTGTATGACATAAAGAGTATTATTTGTTTTTACGGTTTTAACTCTAGCATGCAAATATATTCCGCAACAAATCTTTGCATAATATTGAAATGATCTCTCACTGATAAAATGTCACAGGACATGGGGTGAGCAGCATTATATGGTATTGATAATGACAGTTATGGTTGTTTTAATTATTGGACTATCGGCTTCTGGAATATTGTATATTTGGAGACAAGGAGGTTTCAGTTCTCCTTATGCGCCTGTTGGTGCAAATGCTTCGGATCAAGAACTAGCTGCTCTGAATTCATAGGCAGTGTCTTTGCTTGCGGTATGCTGAAGTAAAATGCTCTGCTAAATTTGATCCTATTATTTTTGTCTAGATATATAATATGCATTGTCCTCTCTGGTCTCTGCACATGCAATTATATAGAAATATATATATACACGCACGCCCGTGCACGCAAAGCTCACGTTTTGAATGTATGAGGTGTATGATTTTTGTATGGGAATATTGTATCATATAATAAAGCCATTTATTTACTGATAAACCCACAATTATTGTACATGTTATTAGCTGTTGAATACAATAATTAGGTGTCTTCCGATTGGTATATGATTATATGTTGTAGCCATGGCGTTTTGACATAAAATAGCTATGAGGAGAGAGTATTTGGAAAAATGTTCCATTTTGGTCAATAAGGTATGCTATTTTGTTTGAATTAGTATAGTCTTCCAGCGTCAAATTAAATTGACGTGATAATTTTTTTCGATTTTTTATAACGTGGCGACTACTATGTAACTAATACAGAACAATTTCTAAAAAAACAAAATTTTGAAATGAGAAAATAGAAAATAGAAAATCTGAGGCAACTAACAGCTTGATCGAAAGAAATTTCATAAATTCATTAAATGAATATATGAGATAAATTTGACGGTCATATATCTTTATTGATTTAGCGAGTCATAGCCAGTAGAAAACCGACTTAATATTTTTTTTTTGAAGTAGACTTAATATTTTTTCTTCATTAAATAGCATTGGATTTTTTTTTGGAAACGTGCTGTGGTATTGAATAAAAGAAAAGAAAATGAAGAATAAATGGAAATCTACTGTCATGTCTCCCATGTTCTAGAAAATTTCCGTTACGCGCCGCTCATTGTATCTGTGTGTAAATTATAAACCTAACCCAACCGGTCCCGCTGGCGCCTACCTAATACTAGTCAATATTTGGCAATATACCATAATTACTACTTCAATACTCCGGTTCATATTATCACCTTAAATTACCAAAATGTCCCCTACTTATTTAAAATAAAGCTAGCAATTCGAGTTTTAGATCTTCCCTGGCTTTTCGAGTTCGGGTTCCAGACTTAATGCAAACTTGGTTTGCGAGAAGTGTGGGCTCACGATTCATGATCGGATTTCAAATTATTAGTTCAATATTTGACAGATTTGTGCGAGTTTATTCTCTCTTAAAAATTGACCGAGTCAAATTTATTGAATTGAATCAACAAAATAAAAACTGATTTTTGCGTGTATGAGAATTCGAGTTTAAATTGGCAGCTATAATCTCAAGCATAAAACCCGAATTTAAATAAAAAAAATTAATCAATATTGTATTTTGTGTTGCATTTTTTGTACATCTCATGTAACAAAATCAATTTTTATCAACGTTTTGTTATGAATTTGTGTCGTGTGAACACCCGACGTATTATTTTAATTTTATGGTCGACATATTTTCATTCAATCAAGTTACAATTTCGATGTTTGACATATCATGTCATGATGTTTTTTTTTTAAAAATTGAGCTACACAACATAAGTAGCTCTCCCCTTTTAACCCAAATCTCACCCGACCCGACGCAATGAGATTTGAATCCGCAACCTCCTACGTGCAGATGTGTGTCATGATGTTTAACACATCATTTTATATAAAATATTTTATAAAACTTTTGAAACAAATAATGGTGTTTTTTTTATAGCTATAACTTAAAAATAAATTTCGTAGAAAAAGAGAAAACAAATAAAAGCTTGGTTACCAATAAAATTGAAAAATAAAAAAAGAAACTGACAAAGGGCACAAACAAACCAGGAAGCAGAGAATCAGCGAAATCTGGGCGAGAAAGGTTGAGAAAAGCGCCCGAAGACGACCCTTGTTTCTGCTCCACCTCTCTCTCCGCATTCAGGTACCTCTTGCTTGATCCATCTAGGTTTTTTTTATTTTTATTTTTTTTTTATTTTGTGTGCTCGCTTCTTTCCGATTGCTCTCTTGTGTCCATTTCTGGTATCTGCATTTGGGGCTTGAAACGAATTGACTTCTTGATTGACTCGTATGTTCGGGATTTGATTCTGCTTTGAATTATGATAATCGGTGCATTGTTTTCTGGTTCTGCCTATGTTGAATTTTTGAACGTTGAGGAAATGACGGCGATGATGACCAGGAAACTGGTTTGTTTGATTTTTATGTATAGCTATTTGTTTCTATAATTCTATTGTTTTGTGTGCTACTTTTTTGGGGTTTGGGGTAGAAGCTGAGGATGAATTGTGTTTTTTTTTTTTTTTTGAAACTTATGGAAGAGCTGTTAGGATCTGGAGGTGTGTTTTGCTTGTTTTGGTTGAGATTGTGTTAGCAGAGTAAGTAGTTCAAGCATCATACTATCTGGTTGAGATTGTGAGTTTGAATTGTATTTGTGGATATGAGAGAAGGGGAGAGCTACAATGCTACCCTTACTATTAGCTCAACGATCATTGGGTCTCTCTCTCTTTCTCTCTCTCAAAGAGAAAAGAGAAAAGATTCGGCAGTTATTAACGGTTTAGATCTTTGTGCTTATGCGCGTTGAGGTAGTCTAGGTGTCGTAGCTACTCAATTTGGAAACTTGTTAAAGGAGGTGTAGTTTGAGGCGCAAAATAACGGTTAGATATTGGTAAATGTAAGAATTATAGTAACGTTCGATATACGATTTACTGATATGATTCTCAAAATGTGACTGAAACCATATTTCTGATACCATGTATGATTCTGTTAGCAGAGTAAGTAGTTCAAGCATCATACTATCTGGTAGAGATTGTGACTTTGTGAGTCTGAATCTTATCGGTGGGGCGAGAAGGGATATGAGAGAAGGGGAGAGCTACATTGCTACCCTTATCATTAGCTCAACGGCTCGTTGGGTCTCTCTCTCTCTTAAAAAAAAGAAGATTCGGCACTTATTAGCAGCTTATGCCTTTGTGCTTATGCGTGTTGAGGTAGTCTAGGTGTCGTAGCTAGTAGCTACTAAATGTGGAAACTTGTTAAAGGAAATGTAGTTGGAGGCGCAATATAAGTTTAGATATTGGCAAAGGGAAGAATTATAGTAACTTTCAATATGATTCAATGATTTACTGATACGCTAATTGAAATGTGACTGAAACCCTATTTTTGTGCTGTGCGGCAGACAATTGAGTTGAAAGTCTGACCCAACAAGAGTTGTTTAGAGGTGCACTGTGCTTTTTGGTAGTGAGAGGTGGATTCATATTTCTGATTGAGCCTGTAGTGTAATTACTAATTAGATGGGTGGGTTGCGTGTCAACGGCTTTATGTATTTATGATTGTGCTCCTTTTCTGAAGCCGTTATAGGAAAATGACAGAAGGATAATTGCTTTTGATGTAACGCTACGATTTATTGAGAACGATACATCAAAACGTGAAGGAAGCTGTGATTTTTTTGTCCCAACTGAGAATGTAGACAAAGTTATATACCAATTGGGTAGCATAGTTTTATTTATGGTTTTAGTTATATTATAGCTGGAGTCAGAACAACCAAACCCCACCCAAATTATCTCTCTTTTTGTTATTTGATATTGAATAAGAAGAAATAATGGTTATTATAATGTTTTGTAGAATAATAAGTTGGTTTGAGGTAAAATAAGTACTGCTGACTGTGGAATGAATTGTTGTAGTAAAATTAAAATTTGCATTTTGTAGGTAGGATTTTGGGGAGGATTATCATGTTACTGATGATAATGGAAGACAAAATTTATGAATGTCGTATTTAATGATAGGATTTGTAAACTCCAAGATCTTACCAGATCATTGATGGAGAAAAAGGTTATTCAATACGACATATTGTTGGCTATTGTTGGCTATTGAAGTTTAAAGAATCAAATTTCATGAGAAGTCAACCTATCAAGCTTCATGTAGACATCATTAATGCTTATAGTATCAACACAAATAACTCATCAATTCCTTGGAACTTTAGTTTCACTCTATTTTTGTTTAAATTTTATACCTCTCCAAACTTTAAACAATGCATGTTAACATAACTAACAAAAAGGTAGTTTTGGAGATCCTAGGAGCAGGTATTACAAATGGGCTTGTGAGAATTATTTTGTACTCTTTCTGTAACTCTAGAATTATTATGCTCCCCTTTTATTGGGTTGGCAGGAAAGGTAATGGGATCTGTATGTAGGACAAAGGGAGACACACGAGAATCTTCCTTCCATTTATATACTTGTCTTAAATGGCTGGATTATACCTTGTAAGAAATACATGTTTCATATGAAAAGGGGGATACTTCTTTGCTAATTGCTTCTTTGTTTGTTTTTCCTGTTTGCGTGGAGAATGTTCTTAATGCTGGGTTGGCTCCAATTTTATGTGTATCAACTATTCCACATCGATTTAATTTCTTAATTCTATACTTGTGTTTGATGTCAAATTGACGTATATTTTTTAAGAAAACTTTGAAAGTTCCATGTGCTGTCATTTTTTGTTAAATCTTTTAGCAAGGTCACCTCAAAGTAATTGCAAAGATTTTAGCTGAACAGTTTGGATCAACCTTGCAAATTTGGTTACTTATCCAATTTTAGATATTTGAATTCTTGGATTCTTAATTTAAAGTTCTGGTTTCAACAGGGTATATCTAGCTGAACAATTTCACTTCTCAAGAATCTCAATATAGGCTTGATCTGTTAGTGTGGGTGCAAAAACTTGGTCTATGGCTGTGATAGATGGTCTTCATTTTTATGGTTTAATTGTGCTTCACAGCGATCAGCTATGCAAGGAAGATTGATTTTGTGTTTTGAGTTACAAGTGTGGTGAAAAAAGGTACGTTTTTTCCCCATTTGATATATGTGGTAATTGCTTTATCACATTTTCCCCATAGCTGCACTATGCATGCCATTTGGTTCTTATACTTGTTATTCTGTGTATATCAATCAGCTCTTATACCTTGTGATTGTCATTGACTCAGGTGTGATGGAGATATCTTTGTTGAAAGCGCTACTGAATAATATCTCGTCTTTTCTCCATTTATCATCATATGACAACATAAATGTGGAACCAGTGCATAAGTATTACCAAAAGATAGAAGAAATATTGAAGCTTTTAAAGCCAATACTTGAAGCTATTGTCGATTCCAAAATTTCTTCTAATGAGCTTCTTATTAAGGCGTTCGAAGAATTGGGTCAAGCGGTTGATGAATTGAGGGAGCTTTTTGAGAACTGGCAACCTTTGTCAAGCAAAGTTTATTTTGTAAGTTAAACACTATCTCTTTAGTTATGTTTGTACATATAGAAAAAAAAAACATTTTATCAATTAAGTGGTCAGTGTCTTTAAAGTGTGTATCTACTTGACAGCCACAAGTTGGATTTTTCCTTAGTACATACAATGATTCTTCATACGAATGCACAGTATATTCTTGATAAGCGGTAGTGAGATCATTTCACACATTAGTAATGATTACTGTAGGGAAGAGAAAGCTGCTCTCTTAATGATCTCGTGCCCTTCTTCTTTTAGGCACCATTTGTTTCATGGAAAATATATCACATAAAAAAGATTTTGTGGAAAACATTTTCCAAGGGAAGGAAATGGTTTATCTTCTTGCATTTGGTTGGAAAATGAATGTGTTTCCCATTACTAAAAAAGTTGGAAGCCATCTTCTGATTACTAAGGCCAGTATGATTTTTCTGGGCCACATTGATGTTATCCCAAATCTATTATATGTGGAGGATGTAACCTCGTGCTTTTTTATTGAACGAAGCAAAAGGGTGAATGGAGAATGCGATAAGGAACAACCAAGTAACGTTGTCCTTTTTAGTTATAGAAGCAGGTATTCATAAGCAAAAGGTCTTAGATAAGGCATAATTTGTAAGTTACCTTGACTTTGTTTGGTTGGCATAAGCGGACAAGGTGGGTTGGGCATTAGGAGTTTACTATTTGAACCTTCCACCTATCACTTTAAGCTTTCAAGTTAAGGTTCACTCGCAGAACTCTGAAAACCAATATCTTTCCGTACTGCAAGAGTCCGTTTTATTTGCTTCTAAGGGTATGATAGTAAATTCTATATGGTATTTAAATAGGCTTTTCTCAATCAATTTTAAGCGATATTTCTTCTGACCATTTCCACCTATGCATGATGCAGGTTGTGCAAGTTGAGTTGTTGATATCAAAGACTCAAGCAACTGCCCTGGATATTTTCCAGCTGCTAATATCTTCACATCAACAACTTCCTGTTGAATTGAGTTCAGCATCTATTGAGGTATTGAATTACTAGATTACAAGATTGTTGTCATTAAGTTTTTTCACTTTATTGTGTTATCAGGCTCCTCTGGTTGATAGCTCGTCTCCTGGTATTTGGTTAAGTTTCAAACCTTCTCAGTTTTGGAATGTGTAGTATTCAATGTCACCCTTTCATGTACCCTTAGTTGGTATGTGACATTTAACTATCAGTGTTACTAATTGCAGCATTGTGTACAGAAAATTAAGCATTTAGGATATGAACAACAGTCCTCTGTCATTAAAGAGGCTATGAGGGATCAAGTGGAGGGTGTTGGACCAAGCTCAGAGATCCTGGCAAAAATTGCAGATAGCCTAAGCCTGAGGTCAAACCAGGAGGTTCTGATTGAGGCTGTGGCGCTTGAGAAGTTTAAGGAGAGTGCTGAACAAGCTGAAAAGGCTGAGGAAGCCGAGTACATTGATCAAATGATTGCTCTTGTGACCAATATGCATGAACGTCTTGTCATGATAAAGCAGTCCCAGGGCTGTAGCCCGGTGCCAATTCCTACTGACTTCTGCTGCCCTCTTTCTCTTGAGCTGATGACTGATCCTGTGATTGTGGCATCAGGGCAAACCTATGAGCGGGCTTTCATCAGGAAATGGATAGATCTTGGGCTCACTGTCTGTCCCAAGACTCGTCAGTCTCTGGCTCACACCAACTTAATACCTAATTACACTGTAAAGGCATTAATTGCAAATTGGTGTGAGTCAAACAATGTTAGACTGCCTGATCCCATGAAGTCTGCTAGCTTAGATCAGCCCTCATCCCTACTAGCTCATGCTGAGTCTGGTGCACCAAGAGATTCGCATATGCTGTCTCATGCAAGGAATTCGAACAATCAACCTATGTCTCCTGAGTCAAATCGATCTGCCAGTTCTCCCGCTAGGAATGTAATCACATCCAGTGGGATCCACAGAGAAGGTACGTCTCCACTACATCCCCGTGCTATCTCTGAAGGTTCCTTATCTGGCATAGCTGGAAATGGGCAGGCACTGGATATTGGGAGAGTGTCACTGACGAGGTCTGAAGATAGGTCTGCTAACTCAGAAGAAAAAAATATGGATGGTCAACCCTCTATGTCGCCGTCTAGAAATGAATTTTCTAATGCTGTTAGGGCTGATGAACCATTGTCTCTGGGCCATAATAGAAGTGATTCAGCTTCCAGCACTGTCTCTAATACGAATTCTCAGGGAATTCCTGGAGATGCCGCTGAGGTTTCTCAGATGTCAACCCATTCAACTGGCTATAGAAGTGATACTTCTGGGGAAGTAAAAGTAGATTCGCAGCCTGCAGCTGCCATGAACACCCCTCAGAGAGAACCTGATTTCCCTTCCCGATTGGAGGCAAGACCACGGAACCAAGGCATGTGGCGCCGGCCATCAGAGAGGTTTGTTCCGAGGATAGTTCCTTCTCCTACTGAAACAAGACCCGATCTTTCTGGCATTGAAACTCAAGTCAAGAAGCTGGTTGAGGACTTGAAGAGCACTTCAATTGACACTCAAAGAGATGCAACTGGAGAACTTAGGCTTCTCGCTAAGCATAACATGGATAACCGGATTGTGATTGCTAATTGTGGGGCAATTGTTTTGTTGGTTGATTTGCTTCGCTCAACAGATGCAAAAATTCAGGAAAATGCTGTTACTGCACTCCTTAACTTATCAATCAACGATAACAACAAAACTCTGATTGCTGGTGCTAATGCAATTGAACCTCTGATTCATGTCCTCGAGACAGGGAGCGCTGAGGCCAAAGAGAACTCAGCAGCCACTCTCTTTAGCCTCTCCGTGATTGAGGATAACAAAGTCAGGATTGGAAGGTCCGGAGCAATTAGACCGCTGGTTGATTTACTGGGGCATGGAACTCCTAGGGGGAAGAAAGATGCAGCCACAGCTTTGTTTAACTTGTCAATTTTTCATGAAAAC
>JAYMTF010000287.1:0-41160 GCA_036897485.1 Pelargonium nanum
TAAAGTAAAAGTGAAATTTAAATGACAAAATTAACATGGCAAAAATCCGAGCATCGCTGGGTGAAAAAACTAGTTATATATAAATTTATAAATAAAAAGAAAAAGATAACATGGGGCTCACTAAAGTAAGCCAGGGGTGAGCTATGTTTTAACCTGCGCACACACTTGCAGGAAATAAACGGAAAGGCGCGGGAGGAGGAGAGAGAAAGGGAGCGAGATTGAGAAGCTTATTGAACTACATTTCTAGAGAGAGAAAGTGACCTTACTGAGTCACACCAGCGAGTCTGGGCGAGTCGACTCGACTGACCGTATCAACCAACAAATCACAAGGTGTGGCAATAGCAAAAATGGTGAACAAGAAGAAGACGGAGAAGAGGAAGATTATTCTCCACCATTACCATCACCATCACCACCTCCTCTGCTTCTCTCTCCTTCACATTCTCGCCCAAACACCTCTGCTAACCCTAGCTTCATCAATCCTCCAAAATCGGCTCCGTGATTCTCATTTTCTCTCTCCGGCTCGGTAATGGATTTGATTGCTCTGATTTGCGTTTTTATTGGTTTTGAATGCTGTCTTGTTGTTGCGATTTGTTCTGGAGGTTGTTAATTTGATTGTGGTTTCTGAGTTTCTCTGTTTTGTTTCTTTGATTGTTGTTATCTGTTGAATGATTACTGAGTGCCGTTTTGGTTTTGATTCTTGTTTAATTTTTTGACTTGGAGTTGGGAGATTGAGAGGATTTAGATTAGTGTGTGTTTTGTTTTCTTCTGGAATGTGATTTGATGTGTGCTTTAAATTTGGTACTGGAAATTGGATTATTGAGTTTTGGTTAATTTTTTGATTTGGTGTCTGGAGAATTTAGATTCTCCAATCTATGTATTTATGTATGTAGATTGTGTAGTTCTATTTCTATTAGGCAACTTATTATATGTATATTGTTGTTTCAATTCGAACATATTTAAATTTCGGTGAAGGTTTCGATTTATTGTGTGTAGTTTTGTTATTTGTGTTGGGCTTTAAATTTGGTTCAGGAATTGGGGATTGTTGTCGTATCTTCTGTACTAGTCGGTTGGGTTATTTTTGGTGGTGATGTTGTTGTTCTTATTGATTCTCTTAGCTATGTATTTATGTATGTAGATAGTGTAGTTCTATTTCTATTATGCAATTTATTGTATGTAGCTTGTTGTTCCAGTATGAACGTATTTAAATCTCTATCCGTTTGTTTAATTTTTATAATTTTGGCTAGTAATTTTTGTTCTGTATTCTGGGTTTGTTTCACACCTCTCCTCTTCTATCCCTACTTTTGATGTTTAAAAGCCGCATATTACTTGTCAATATAGTTTTAACTAATACTTACGATTTCATACTTTTTTCGTATAGCATTTTTGGAGCTGCTGATTTGAACTATTTTTGTGGTTCTCGTTCATCTAATGATGTGAGAAGTAGTTGGAACATGGGAGTTTTGCTGTAACAATCTTTCATTTATGGAAGAGTTTGGTGTTTCTCGGTTTGATGGTATAGGTGGTGCTGTGAGGAAGAGGAGGACTCAAACTTCACGCCGATCTCGTACTGATTCACAACAATATTCTGAAAGCTGTGATCGTTCACCCTTGTCACCAACACCACTCTCGGATGAACTGAGCAAGGTCTCTAGTGATGAGAACAGCAGTGATTCTCATTCTAAGAGGAAGGAGTTTAATCTCAACCAATGTGTGTCCAGGGCTTCTTCTGCCGATGTTCATGAAGTTGAAAAAACGTATGAAAAAACTGAGGATGGAGAATTTAATGCCTTATACAGTAGTGAGCCTAGACAAAGTGGTTTTAATAACAAACGATCTAGTGAGGGCGCCCTTGCTCCTGCAAATTGGAAAAATTCAAGGAAAATGAAGGAGGTGACAAAGGTATATAGTGGAAAGAATGCGGAAAGCATGAAGATAGGACAGTCAGGAGTAAATTTAGATGAATCAGGTAATGAGAATAAGTTTAAAAAAGTTAAGCTCAAGGTTGGTGGTGTGACACGCACTATTCAGGCTAATCCGATGCTTAATGGTTCATCGGTAGATGGATCTTGTTCAAAGAAATCTCAATCCTCAGATGCCGGACTGAAGCAGAAGCCAAATTTTCTGGTAAGTTTTTTTTTTCCGCTTTATCTCAGCTTAAGTGAACTTTGATTTCTTGTACTACTATCACTCTCTCTTTTTCAGAGATTCTTTGTTGAATCAGCTAAAACTAAAGTGTATATCCCACTAAAATAATCTGGTAGTGTATTTCTCACTTGCTTAAATGATAAGTGCATATGCTTAAATGATATGAATAAATTTTATACACAGTTTACGGGTTTAATCTTCACAGCATTTAATGCCAGGATATGTTCGAGAAACTTTTAATTTAGACTTAAGCGGTTATGGTATCTGGTTCAGGTATTTATTTGGGAAATGGACCTTAATGACATTATTGGTTATTTACTTGAATTGATAGTACGAGTCATTTATTGGATATCAAAAATGTCAAATTGACTCATACAGAATAATATCTCAGGTATTAATGTTCTTGTTTTACTGTATTAATTGACGTCAATTATAGAATAATAACTTGAATTTCTGGAGTTATTTCCCCCCCTTAAATATGCAAAGTTTATTTCAGGCAAATTCCGACGATGAACATTCTCTAGATAAAAAGATTGGATGTCAAGGCATCCCGTGGAAGGATTTTTCAGGAGGTGGTTTTAGATCTGCAAAGGAACATTCTGTAATGGGGAAAACGTCTGGAAAGAATGCCTCGGGGAAGCAAGGAGACAGATCTGAGCCAGTCCGTAAGAGTAGACGAATCCCTAAGAGGCGTGTATTAGATGGAGCATTTGATGATGAAGATATAGATGATGAGATCCGTTACCTGGAGAAACTCAAAGTTTCTAAGGTTGTTGGAGGGTATAGAGAAAATGAGGAAGAATCAAACAAAAAACATCGGAAACTTTCTAAGATTTTTGATTTGGGAAATTTTGGCGCATCAAAGTTGGTGAAAGATGGTAAAAGGAAGTCCAGATCAGATAGGGTATCCGATGATACAGATTATGAGGAGGAAGAACCAGCATCTGATGGTGAACTTGAAGGTAAGAAGTCTCAGAGCGAATCCGTTGATTACGAACTTGATGGTAAGAGGGAAATGACTCTCACTACACGCCAGCGTGCCCTTCAATCAAGCAAAGGCGCCTCATCAGCTCCTGGATCAAGCCTAATTGAGTTCCCAAATGGTTTACCACCTGCCCCACCTAGAAGTGAGAACCTATATTCGTTATACTTCTTTCTATTCTTTTTTCTTTGAGTCGTATATTGATTATTCTCGCATATTTGTAATTGTTTCTGATAATTTAGTTTGCCCCTGCTAATTGAGTTCTTTCATTTCTGTGTTCCCTTGTGCTTTGATTATAGGACAAAAGGAGAAACTTACGGAAGTAGAGCAGCAATTGAAGAAGGCTGAAGCTGCTCAGAGACGTAGATTGCAAGTTGAAAAGGCTGCTAAAGAATCTGAGGTTAGTTTCTTTGATTCAGTATATACAATGGCTGTCTTTCATAATACATTTTGGAAAGTAGAAGCAACCCTGTATTGGATTTTTTCAGGCCGAGGCAATTAGAAAAATACTTGGTCAAGATTCCAGTAGGAAGAAGCGGGAAGATAAAATTAAGAAACGCCAAGAAGAATTGGCCCAGGTATTGGATAGTTTTTATTTATTTATGAAGATTCTCATTTTTAGCTGTTCCTTTATCTGTGTATGCATTTGTTGAATGCGTTTCAGGAGAGGGCAACCAACGCAAAGATCCTTCGACCCAACACCATCAGAACGGTCTTTAGCGCTACTGGAACTGTTGTGACATTCCATAATGATATGGGCCTCCCTAGCATATTCAACTCCAAACCTTGCAGGTTTTCATCTATATACTGCAAAATTTTACTGTATCAAAAATTGAGTCAACAGACTTGACGTCCCTTGGTGTATGCTGTTTGTGTATTATATTGTATTAGCTTTAGAGAGTAGAGAAAAAGGTTAATGCTAAAATAGATGGATAATGAGAAACTATACAATGTAAGGGGTTTGGAATAAATAGGACCAAAACTGTATATATGGAGTGTAATTTAGCAATAATAGGGAGTTGATTGGCGGAGGTTCAATTAATTTCTAAGGCAAGGAAATAGTTAGAGTAATCATTTTAGGTCTCATGGATCTATGCTTCACAAAGATGGAGAGAAGAAAATTAGCACAAGTTATTTAAGCGGAGGAGGGAGTCAAGGTTCTTTGCGATAAAAGAATCTCTCTAATGCTGAAGGGAATGATTTATAGGTTAGCAAATGGCCTGGTATATAATGTATGACACTGAAAATTGGACTCCAAGTCATAAGATGGGGTTAGTGGAGATGAGATGCTTAGATGTCTTTGTGGTAACACTTGGAACGATAAAATTAGGAATAAAGCTAGCTTCTATTGAAGATAATAGGAGGGACCTAAGGTGGTTTGACCAATGACCCCATGAGAAAATTTGAGAAATTTAACCCTTAAATTTAATACTTTAAATATTGGTTGCACATAGAGGCTTGAGCTTCCCAAACTAAAAGGTCAAGCTTGCAATATGTAGCTTATTCGTTTCGTATTGGACTTTTTATCACCACTTTCATCAGTAAGTTAACATGAAGATAAGTAATAACTAATAGGAAAGACATGCCAGTGCATGATTTAACCGAAGATGTTGCATTAGATAGGATGAAGTAGAGGAGGACAATGCAAGTAGATCCAAAGAACTTCACAAATTATTGTTATTACTAGTTTGTACGGTATTATTTCTTTTTGTGCAGATGCTACCTATGTACATTTACCGACATGTTTCACAAATTATTGTTGTAATTAGTATTTTATATGGGATTTTTCTCTTGGTAACTCTGAAGTAAACATGCTTACTAGTTCCGATGCAATCTGTTTATGTTTGTTGATGTTCGGATACTTTTTCTCGTTCTACTACATTCAGTTATCCTCCACCTCGTGAAAGCTGTGCGGGGCCATCTTGTACCAACCCATACAAGTACCGGGACTCCAAGTCGAAGCTTCCTCTATGCAGTCTTAAGTGCTACAAGGCAATACAGGAAAAGGCACAGGCGTGAAACACCGGCTGATATTTTGACAGCGGCCTTTGCTTAAGCGTCGGTGCCCACAGGTAGTACCTGAAATCATATTATTCATGTTCCATTGAGAAGTTGGTTAGGAAAGAAGTTTTGTTTAGTAGACTAAAGAGAAGTATAGACATATTTAGACATACCGAGGATCTTTTTTATTGTTTATTTGCTGTAACTTACAGCTGATCAATTGTTTTGATTCTTTTGGAGAATTGGCATTTCTCTTTTCTTTGAGTTCAAAAGATTTTGGTCTTGGTGGATATGGATGGACCTTTAGAGGTAAGCCATAATTGCTACAGCTTGTCAAAAAATACAAAGAAATTAACTCCTAGGGACCGATCGTTACTTTCGTTGGGGAAAATGCGACACATTGGTTATTTTGAAATCGATCCCTAAATATTAACTTTTAAGTTGCTTTTATTTTTTATTTTACAATAAGGAAGTCTGAGTTTTTATTTTATTTTATTTTATTTTATTTTATTTGAAGAACAGGGAAGTCATAGACATTCAAAAGAGATCAAATTTATTTGAAATTTTAATTAGTGTAATGAGTTCCTTCCTTTACTTGGTAATGAGCTTTTTTGTGTGGATTTACTTTTGTGCTATCCAGTACCTTCTATCACAAATAAATTAAAAACCATAACTGTTATTTATTATTCTTTATCAAATGCCACATCTTAGTTTGGCATTTTGTACAAGGAATCTATAAATTTGCCAAATCACCACAAAACAAAAGTAGCATATATACAACTTTGAGGAAGACAGATTCAAGAACCTAACCCATAATACTCCTCAATCACTCCACAAAAGAACATAAAAAAGTAACTGCCCCAACAACCTGAACACTTCCTCTACTGTACCTAATCAGCCACTCAAAAGAAATCTTCTCAGCTCTTTTAGCAATTCTTTGTGCCAAAGTAGTCACCCTAGATGACAATTCGGATTTTGAAATTTGGGTTGTTTCAGGTTTGAATTGACTCAAATTCGGCCAGACTAAAGTTTGAGTTTTACCTGTAAAATGTGTGCGTTTATCCGATGTGCAACTTTTTCAATCGATCCACCCGAAATTTAGTTGGATCTATCTTATGCCATACAAGCCTGCAAAAATGTGCGAATTGGGTTTGGGTTCAAATGGCAAACTCTGGTGCCACTTGTATAATGAAAAGTATGCTACAAGTTGCCTTGTGGGACAGCTAGCTATAGCTCATATAGTATTAACAATTTCATTAATATAATTAGGAGTACATTCTTGTAACAAGCAAGCACAATGTTAGAGACAATATCTATGTATCTATATCTACTAATACTACTAATTAGTTCAAGAAAGGGACAACAGGAATGACCCTTTCATCAAAAGAAATGTTGCTCATCTTCACGAAGCTTGTGAAAGATGAAGAAGAAGAAATAGAAGATATGGGCAGCAATTCCTCAAGCTCATCAAAAAACTCATTTCCTTCACTTGTTGATGTTGTTGTTGTTGTCATCAAATGGTCATGATGATGAGAAAAAGAGATTGGCTCTTCATCAACAAGAAGATGGGTTTTTGTGAACATTGGATCTTCTTCTTCTTGGGAACATCTAATTGGTGATTTCAAGTAGTGGAATTGGTCTATTTCATCATCTACTTCACCATTGTTGCTCATCATCACCTTCAAGGGTAGTTGGTTTTGTAATTTGACCAATTTCTCCTCCACCTCCTCCTCTACTTCAACTTCTACTTCTTTTTCTTCTCCTTGTGCCTCTTCTTCATCATCATCATCATCTTCAAGAACATGATGATCATGCTCTTGTTTAGGGGTATTTTTGGGAATAATTTGATGATTGGGTTGAGGGAGATCAGGACCAGGATGGTTATGGGTACAAGAGTATGTGATGATGAGCATTGAAGCATCTGTTTTGCATCTCTCTACTTGTTTCTTTGCTGAGCAACCCTTTGATGTACTACACCTATAGTACCCTCTGAAAAACAAAACAAAAACAAAAAATTGAAAATCCTACTTTCAAATTAATTACCAAATATGGAGAGACAAGAAAAGACCTTGGATAAGGTGAGCCCTTGATGGGTTTTTGGCCATATTTTCTCCAAGACCAAAAATCAGAAGGTGACCCTTCATTCTTTAGCTTCCCCACGCTTGCTTTTGCTCCAATCCTCACTCTCACAACTGTCTTCTCAATCACCTTCCTAAATATTATTTACCACATATATTGGAAGACAAAAAAATGCTCAACAATACACACACACTCTCCTAAGATATGCTTGGAAAAAAAAAACTACAAATATTATAAAAAATCACCTTCTTTTGGATGCTTGAGTCTCTTGTTTTGCTTCTTCTTTTGCAGAACCACCACCCATGACAACAATTTTATTTCTTCTTCTTCTTCTTCTTTTGAAGTTTGATGATCAAATTTTGGCAAAAACTAGATATTTTGAGAAATGGGTAAAGAAGTTTGTGGTAGTTGTTGATAATATCAATGGAATTGAAGAAGGAGCTGCAATAAAGAAATGGATGAATTGATGAGGAGAGAGAGGGGAATATAGTGGGATTAGGCAATTAGGGATGGCAAATTAAACCAAACCCTAAAATCCAAGTTGCTTCCTCTTTTTTCTCTCATCATTTAATATATGCATTGCTCATCACCACTATCACCCTCAACCCCACCACCATCCCATTATAAAATTTGCTCACACTCACATACACAAACTACCCTACCATACACTTTATATCCTTTAACTACTCATACATTGAGCTAACCATTCGAGTTTTTACTGTTTCTCTTGAAGTCTCAGATTTGAGTCTCAGTTGTGACACTTACAGATAAAAGAAAATCGAATTTTTACTACTTGCTCACTTGGATAAGAGATTAAATGTACAACACAAAATAACTACTAAAACCTCTTTAGATTTGATCTTATATGTAAATCCAATGGTTTGGTATTTATTTATCCCAATAATACCTTAAACATTCATCAATTGATTTGTGGCCCATTCCACCCACCACACCAGCTCATGCTCCATGTCTCCTATGAAGAAGAAGAAGGCCCAATATAAGTTGTATATAGTATATACCAATGCATGCAAATTACAGTGCTGTCTCAAAAAAAAAATTAATATATATAGTGCATGCAACTTATTTTTAATAATTAATTAATTAATTAATTATGAAGCTGTTGGGTTGAGAAAATGGGAACAAATTTGGCACTGTGCACGTCGGTTTAATGGTTTATGCCTCACCTACTTACCAACTATATTCTATACACTAATATATATATATATATGCTTTATTGTCACATAAATATTTACCAAACAACATAAAAAAAACAATTTGAATCTATACCGGGCTAGATTGAATAGACATACACAATGAAGAGACTAAATAGAATATCGATATCATTGGATCCAAACTAATGTGATCGAACTTCCGTCTAATTGTGTCATTTTTTTGTTGAGACTCAATCATCAACATCATATAGTATTTAATAACGTAACACAAATAATATGAATTGGATTAGAAGAAGACCATGTCTTGTCTCCTCCAATACGTGACAACCACAACTACTATACTCTACCTCTCTTATATACACTTGCTTATTTTCATCAAAATTAAAACCCAAACAAGCTACAAAACAAAACAAACATGAATTTTAGGTTGTTTTTGTTTGGAGCCAAGAAGATGTTGGGTTCGTCCGTACTGATCCAACCATTTCACATCCTCACCGTCACTCTCCTCAGCCTCCTCCTACCACTCTCCTTCCTCTTTATGTCCAGGCTATCTTGCGCCCTCTTATCCTCCACCCCTTATCCTGCGCCACCCTCATCATCATCGTCTAATTACAATTTTGTCCTCTCCCTCTTCCTCTCCGCCAAACCCACTCTTCTCCACCTCATCGTCTCCGTCGTCTGCGTCTCCACTCTCGTCCACAGCTTCACCGGAAAACCCGCCGGAGATACTCGCCGGACGTCCAGACTCTACGTCGCTTGGATCACCCTTTGCACGTTACAGGTTATATATAGCAATTTTATATTAAGTCAATTTATATCCAAAATTAATAGTGTTCAAGTATGGAATAAGTCTATGCATGATTGGATAATATAAAATGTGTTAGGTACATAACTACACGTAACATTAATGGAAGTGAAATATTAGTAACAAGATTAAATTATTAGTATTGAAGTGATTATTGTAGTTTACAATCTGCTTGTTGATGGAGATATATGTAGTAGCCCGACGTGATCAAATAAAAAGTATGAACTACATTCAACGGTGGAAGCGGAATTTTACTAATACTGCTAACAAAATTCATTTTTAATTGTTATAACTTAAAATACACCCGGTGTACTAGTTACTTTTTTAGAATATTAATTAGTAGTCTTTGAATACGTTACAACAAATGGTCTTGTAATTTTTCTTATACTTTTTTTGTCCTAAAATGATTGTCCACTTTGTAGATATGTGTTGGCCTCGGCACCGAAGCAACCCTGGCTGCCGGGATTGGCGGCGCATGTTTCTCAAACGACATGGGATTGACTTTGGTGAGCCGGATGGTGTTTTTCTTGGGGTTGCATGAGACCATGGTCCACTGGTGGAGGAAGGCGGTGAAGCCGGTGGTGGACGACACCGTTTTCGGTGGTCCGACGGAGGAGAGGTGGGTCCACCGGGTGGCGATGGCATTGAGCTGTGGCGCGCTGTGGTGGTGGAGGCTGAGGGACGAGGTGGCGGTGCTGGTGGTGGCGGCGGAGATGAAGAGGTCAACGGGTGGTGTTGTCGGGGTGGTTGACTTTTTGGGGTGGTGGTTGTATTACCTGACTGTGACGGTTGGGATGGTGAGGTTGGTGAAAGGTGTTTTGTGGGTTGTGATGGATTTGGTGTGTAAAAGGGTTAGGGTTAGTGTTAGAGGAAACACTATAATTATTGATGAGGTTAGTGATGGTGAAGAATATTGTGAAGACAAGGTTTGATTTATATTATCACCTAATTAAGCTTTAAAAATGTTTTTTAAAGAATTAATTAGACCAAATTCTTCATTCTTTGAGAGCCAAGCAAATGTATATTCATATTGTTATATTATTGGGTCAAAACTAAGAAGAAAGATCTAATATTATTGGGTTTGTAATTAAATTGTTGTGAATTAACAAATGTTATTGGTTTGTGTAAAATATACAACGGAGATGACATGTTTTGTTAAGTACGACAACAATTTGAAGAATTAATCTTAAACTTATGAGTCAAACACGAGACAAAATTATACAATTTTTTGTGAGCAAACTTATTTCTGTTTGTGGCGCTAAATAACATTGTCATGTATGTATCGTTTGGTAAATGTATATAAACGTCTGGCCAACAGGTTGAACACGATGGCTCTAGTAGATATCTAGAGCTAGCAAATTGGCCAATACACATGGATGGATCTACTCATGAACTATTGGGGGCAATTGCTCACAGTGGATTTTTTTCTTGATTTTTTCTTCTATTTTTCTAGCTTTTTCATATATGTCCCTACTATATTTTAATGTTTGCCACCACTAAACTTTTAAAAAATATATAATTTGCCCCATTAGTTTAGAACTTTTTTACTTTCCCATAAATTTGTATGATATTAGTCTTAAATTAAACTACAAATTCGAGTTCTATTTAGTTTTTAGTGAACCTTTAATTGATGAATTGCATGTTTTTACAATGTATGATACATATTTTTGAAATAATAATATATTTAGTTTATAAATAAATATTATTTAAAAGAGTTTGCCCTCATTGAGTGTATGTTCTAGATCAGTCCCTGTCAATACATAGGAAAAAGAACGTTTGCATGTTTATTGGACTGTTTTTTACCGGTTTAAACTCAATATTATCTAACCCGGTCAGTTATGGCCCGCAAGTTGCTGGTTTATTTGCCCGCTCTAGCTAACTATTACAAGTACCATAACACTAATTATTTATTGGCTGGAAATGGAAATATAGATCTTCTTCATAGGACAAACCAAGCCAAAGATGCTCATTTCTGTATTTTTCTATAAATTTGTATCCCCAAAACATGATACTGTACTGTTATGTCCTCCCAAAGCCATTCACAATGTTCTTATTTATTTTTATTTCAATTTTCTCCTAATCTAATCCAATGTTTTCATGAAATAAAACAAACAAGAATCAAATCGGCTGGTTTCATAAAATTTACTGAAGCCTATTAACACTACAGTAACTTAGTTAATTTCACAGCTGAATCTAGCCGTTTCAGCATATAAAAAAATGACAGTAACCAATAACTATGATCATTGTCGCCGAATACAACAATAATCCAAGCACTTGTTGTTTCATGGCACCAAATTTATAAATAATATCAACAACACATCAATATCTTGAATTTAAATTTCAATTACCCATCAAACACTCTAAAATGGACTCTCTTTTGTTCTCTTCCTCACCATTCCACTACAATCAAATTCAAGCTGGTTTTGCTTTTGATTGTGATTGTGATTATGAGAAAGATGATCAAGCAACACTAATCAATCCAAATTCCCATGAAAACCAACCCCAATCCACCATTTTCTTCAACCAATTCAACTTCAATCCAATTCCTCAACCCAACAATCCATCACCATCTTCTCTATCTTCCTTGAAGCTCCTCAAAAATTACACTCCAGGCTTCAAGAAGCTCAAAAGACAAAGAAACAGAGTCCATGACACAAACACCACCCGCAAATCAAAACTCTCCACCGAACAGATCATGAGAGCCGCCGGAGCCAAATTCATCAACTCCTCTCTCAAAAGGGTCGGCGCCGGCGACACCTTCTCCGGCGTCTCCGACGACGACCAGAGAGACATTGAGCTCGCCGTCCTCCTCCTCGCGGCCGCCGAGAAAGTCGGCAACCACCAATTCGACCGAGGAAGCAAATTGTTAACTCATTGCCAGTGGATTGCGTCGCAAAAGACCAACACGGTTCAGAAAATCGTGTTCCACTTCGCCGGAGCTCTTCGCCTGAGAATCGACAAAGAAACAGGGGAAGTGAAAAACAGAGCACAAATCGATACCAAAATCTCCTACCTTTCGTGCCATCTCCAGATCCCATTTATTCAGGTAATGCAGTTCACGGGCGTGCAATCGATACTCGAAACCATCGCATTCGCTACAAAGATCCATTTGGTGGATCTCGAAATCAGAAGCGGAGTTCAATGGACTGTTTTAATGGCGGCTCTAGCAGATCGCAAGGACCGTCCGATCCAACGGCTCACAATCACCGCAATCGGAACCAGAGACAAACCCAACATATCCGAAACCGGTCGGAGGCTAGTGAGCTTCGCAGAATCCAAAAACCTCCCATTTTCGTTCAAGACGATTTTTTTATCCGACATCGAAGAGATCAGAGAAGAAATGTTCGAAATCGAAGAAGACGAGACGGTCGCAATTTACTCTCTTTTGATGCTCAAAACACTGATCTCGAGACCCAATTGCTTGGAGAATTTGATGGGCGTGATCAAAAATCTGTACCCTTCGATCATGGTGGTGATCGAAGTGGAAGCGAACCACACGTCGCCGGCGTTCGTGGACCGGTTCACGGAGGCTCTGTTTTACTACAGTGCTTATTTTGATTGCTTGGAGGCTTGTATGGAGGAGAGGGACGAGCACAGGGCGGTGGTGGAGGCTCTGTTTGGGGATGGGATTAGGAACATTGTGGGGGCGGAGGGGGCGGAGAGGACGGCGAGGAGCGTGAAGGTGGAGGTGTGGAGGGCGTTTTTCCGGCGGTTTGGGATGGTGGAGATTGGGTTCAGCGAGTCGTCGCAGTACCAAGCTAGCTTGGTGGCCAAGAGGTTTGGGCGGGGCGGGTCGTGCACGCTGGAGAAGAATGGGAAGTGCCTGGTTGTTGGGTGGAAGGGGACGCCGGTTCACTCTGTTTCGGCTTGGAAGTTTAGATAAATTGGACCGGACCGGAAATGTTCGATTAGGACCGGAATTGTATTGTCACGAAATAAGTACGATAACTGAGTTTAATTTTTGTCTCAAAGATAACTGTATTGTTTCTTGTTTTAGTAAGCTAGTTATGCATGAATTATCAATAATGTCCCTACAATAAGTTAGTTGATATTTCGTGGTCATGCGGATGAACGCAGCAAGAGCTTGGATGTGTGTAACTTAGAAGTCAAGGTGTATGTATATGAGATTTTTCAATGCTGATTGGTTAAGAGATTCACGGATTCTGATGTACGTAGAAAACTTTTAAATACATCGAATCTCGTCATGAGCAAAACCGTATAGATCGTGCCTCGAATTTGAGCCATCATACAAAGAATTGGGCCGCTGAAAGTGTAGTAAGTGGATAACCCACGATTTTGCGTCAGCTTGGTACCAAATTTGAAATGTTATCTTTTTTTTTTTTTCAGGTTCCGCCATAAGCTGACGTGCCAAGTTCTCGGTGGTCCAATAAATGTAGATCATCACAATTTGTATCAAATTGTATGAAGATTAAACAAATACAAAAATGAATAGTAAACCGGCCAATTTGAAATAAAACAAATATTAAATATACTACTTTGAAGAGTAATCTTTCAAAAATCTTTATAAGTGACTTTAACCCGATATCCCAAGTATGAATATCGACTATCAAGCATCTGTACTGCTCAGTCAATGGGGTCGTCGAGAATCTATTTAATTTTAATTGAGCTTATTTGGGCTAGGATTTTTGTAAATCAGCTCCGAATTTGGGCCATCTGTGTGGGCCGAAGATTGTAAAGCAAGCCCATATGAAAGTATCCACCGGCTCTAAGACAAGAACATTTTCTGACCAGCACGAACCTGATCCGCCCTAATAAATCACCTGGTTGGATCAATCTGGTCCGTCCGCAGCACTGTCTTTCTATGCGGGCCCACTACCTCAACGGCTGAGACGCGGCCAGGTGTCAAAAGCTGACTCCAAATAAAACGGGTTGGCGAGTCAAGCCCCGCCATTTATATTTGGCCACATCACTCACACAGTACACATGTGTCAGTACTGTCCTCGATTTCTTCATTTTTTCTCTCTTTCACACATTACACACACACACTCCAGAGCCTCTCTTCTCTCTCCACTCCCTACTCCATGATCGTCTCGATTCGAGCTCACAACAGAGCAACCAGAGCGAGAGCTGAGAGCAACTATGCTGTCCAGAGCCACCGATTCTGCTCCTGAACTCAGAGTAAGAGTTTTCTTCTCAATTTCAATCTCATGGTTTTGAATTTGTTTATGTTCTCTAAGCGAGTTTGGTTTCGATTTTGATTCTACTGGTGCTCGTTTGTCATCATTTTTTGTTCTATGATTTGGAGTCACTTGATTCTATGATCTACTTGCTTTTTGTGGTGGTTCTTGTGTAATTTGGTCAGAAGCATCAATTCACTGTTTATGCTTGAATTCTGGTTCCTTCTGCGTGAGGTTTTATTGTATTCTGGTATTCCAGTATCATTTGCTTAGTTTTCTCGGAGTTAGTGTTTGTTTTTGTTAGCCGAGTGATATTGATTTTGATTCTAGTGATGCTCGTTTGTTGTCATTTTTGTTCTATGATTTGGAATCACTTGATTCTTTGATTTGGTTGCTTTTTGTTATAATTCTTGTGTAATTTGGTCAGAAGCATAAGTTCACAATTTATGGAGGAATTAATGCTTGATTTCCGGTTCCTTCTACGTGAGGTTTTATTGTTTTTTGGAATTTCAGTATTCAGTTTAAGTGCCAATCTCGTCTAGAAAGAGATTTTAGGCTTTCTCCGTCATTTGTTTAGTTTTCTCGGAGTTTGAGTTCGTTTCTGTTATCTGAGTGATTTTGATTCTACTGATGCTCGATTGTTATCATTGTTATTCTATAATTTGGAATCACTTGATTCTTTGATTTAGTTGCTTTTTTTATTGTAATTCTTGTATAATTTGGTCAGAAGTTAAATTCACAGTTTATGGAGGAATTTATGCTTGAATTCTGGTTGTTTCTGTGTGAGGTTTTATAGTGTTTTGGAATTTCAGGTATTTATTTTAAAGTGTCAACCTCGTCTAGAAAGAGATTTTAGAATTTCTCCATCATTTGCTTTGTTTTCTCAGAGTTAGAATTCTCTTCACAATCTCCTGATTTTTAGTTTGGTTTTTCTCTCTGAGTGATTTTGACTGTGATTCTACTGTACTCGTTTTTTTATCATCATTTTGGACAATTGGAGTCACTTGATTCTCTGATTTAGTTGATTTTTGTTGGAATTCGTGTAGAATTTCATTAGGTTTGAAACTGGTGTTCTGTTGTTTATGAATTCACAATTTATGCTTGTATTCTGGTTCCTTCTACGTGAGGTATTATTGTATTTTGGAATTTTCGTATTCAGTTAAGTGTCAACCTTGTTAGGAAGAGATTTTAGGCTTTCTCCATTATTTGCTTAGTTTTCTCGAGTCAGAATTCTATTCTCAATCTCCTGATTTTAAGTTTGTTTTTGTTATCTGAGTGATTTTGATTCTACTGATACTCGTTCGTCATCATTGTTCTATGATTTGGAGTCACTTGATTCTCTGATTGGAATTTGTGTAGAATTTGTGCAGAAGCTCCTATTTTCAATTTGATTTTGTTTTGAGTGAGTTTGATTTTGATTCTATTGATACTCGTTGGTTATCATTGTTGTTCTATGATTTGGAGTCACTTGATTATCTGATTTAATTGCTTTTTGTTGGGGTTTGTGTAGAATTTGCTTATTAGGAATGCAATGGTTTCTTCTACTTGAGGGTTTATTGTATTCTGGAATTTCAATATTCAGTGTCAACCTCGTCTAGGAAGAGATTTTAGGCTTCCTCCATCATTTTAAAGTTTTCTCAGGAACCAAACAGCCTCATTTGGGACTAGAAAGTTGATGTCACATGATGAATTATTTGTATGTGTGTTTTTTCCGCTGATGGCTAGATGTTAGGAATTGGAAAAGCTGATTAGTTGTGCTTTTGCATATATTTAAAGTTGCAGTTACATGGTGAACAGTCTAGTGAGGATGTTGGAGACTTATGGGCTAAGATTGGTCAGCTTCAAAAGCAAATTCAAGAAGAGAGAGCTGTTTCAGTCAAAGTAAGTCATTTGCAGTTCTGTACTATACTTCTTTTATACTTATTTTGTGGCTGTTTTAGAGGTTGATGTTATCTTTACATGATTGCATTTCTTTGTATCTATTGGGGATTGGTTGTAAATACACTCCCTATGATGCGGATTTGTTTTGATAGCAATAAATTACCTTATATTGAACATGGATGATCTTAAATTGTTTTTCCCCCTTTTGTATATAAAGAAGGAAGATCATTGATAATCTCTTATTTGGTGAATATGATGGCTAATATTATTCATGATTATATTGTGCATAGGAAAAACTTGAGAAGAATCGTAAGAAACTAGAAGGTCATGTTTCTAAGCTCATATCAGAGGCATCAAGCAAGAATGGATCTGCTAGAATGCTGTCTTCCAGAATTTCAAATCCTCTCAGCAAATTTAGTGGCTTTATTCAAGGATCAGGAGGTAAAGACTACATAAGCAGCCATGAAGTTGTATCCTCAACTACTATCAAGCTTCCACTTTCAGACAAATTACCTCCCTATACTAGCTGGGTATTTTTGGATAGGTATGAGATTGTATATTATCCTTTAACTTGAAGGGGTCTCTTATTGATCATGAAATTTCTTATTCATCTGAACAGAAGTTCAACATTATATTTCTTAAAATTTAGCCATCAATTACATCACGTGGATATTATACTTGAAGGGGTCTCTTATTAATAATGAAATTTCTTATTGATCTCAATATAAGTTCAACATTGTATTTCTTAAAGTTTAGCCGTCAATTACATCATGTAGATATTATTTATTTTATTTTGACTGTCGCTTGGCAATGTTTTTTCTCTTTTACATATGACAATAGTATTATAGCTCTTTTTATCTCAATTTTACCCCCCACACAGCACAGAAATCAGAGAATGGCTGATGACCAATCAGTGGCTGGAAGAAGGCAGATCTACTATGATGAAGATGGCAGTGAAGCACTAATCAGTAGTGACAGTGAGGATGATATTACAGAACTCGAGGAAGAGAAACATGATTTTTCTGAGAACGAGGACCGAATATTGTGGTAAGTTTCTGATGAGATGGGAGGTTGCAATACCATATTTATCTTGTTCTAAAGAAATATGGACTGCAGAACTTAGTGATCTAATACCATATTTATCTAATTATCTCGTTCTAGAGTCAAAATAGAACTTCACATATCCCCTTATCTTAGCAGCATCTATATTTTTTAGATAATTATAAACTTTCAGTACAGAGATGCTGTTATTAACCTGTCATTTCAGACAACCATTTGAATACTAACATGGCACAAATATGCAAGCCTAATATACTGTTGTCAGTTATCTTTCACACTGATTACTTTCTTAATCTTTCTCTCTTGAATTTGGCAGGACGGCCTTCCAAGAATATGGGCTAGGGGAGGAGGTTTTCGACATTGTGAGCCAGTTTATTGGAGGCACCAGATCAGAAATGCAGGTATTCTATTTTGGCATGAGAATGTGATAATTAAGCTGTTGGTGTTTACATTAATGATTTGTAAGTGGTTAGTTTATTTTATTTTTCGCAAGCTTATCATATTATTGCCGAGAGATGTGGTTGATTCTGAGATTTGCAGGAACGATACAACATGCTTAAGGAAAAGTATCACCAGAAACATGATCTAAACCTTAAAGATTCTGGGGAATCTGAATTTGATAGGGGAATTCTTCTAGACAAGACCCTTAGTGCCGCTTTAGATTCTTTTGATAATCTTTTTTGCCGTCGCTGCTTGGTAAGCTGTGGTCTCAGACCTTTTGCTGTCTTATAGAGTAGCATTAATATCACAGTGCATATTCCTTAATTTGTTTCTGCATCCATGCTTCTCTTCTTACCCTCCAACAGGTGTTTGACTGCCGTCTGCATGGCTGTTCTCAAAGTTTAATCAGTCCTGTAAGCACTAGTCATCTTTATATCTTTTCAACTTAGTCTTAAATTTGTATGATTTATTAATATATTGAAGCTTTACTTGACAGAGTGAAAGGCACACAAATTGGTCTGACCGTGACGAAAGAAAACCTTGCAGTGATCAGTGTTACCTTCAGGTAAGGCTTTGCATTTTTCTTTAAACAATTATAATTGATTCATTCAATGTTGATTCTTAGTCAATTATAAGATCAGCAACCAACTGCCTTTTGTTATGTCTCAGAAGTTGATATCTCGGGTTATGGGTTGATATGAACTGTAGATAGGGATTGTGGCTGACTTGCTTCCGTTACATATCTGGGGAATTAATATTAGTATTGTCTCCATTTTTCTTTTGATTTCTGCCATTTATGGACAGGATGATTTCAAATCCAACTTCGATGTCAACATCTTGCAATTAAGATTTGTCAAAGACTTGCCAGCAAGTTCAGATAGTAATGCCTTGGTTTTAATGCAAAGTACAGCTTTGGAAGAGAAAGAGAGGAAGTCAGCATCCCCTATCGCTGAAGAACAGAGTGGTAATGATAATAGAAATATTGTACAAGATGAAATATTCATTTCTCAGAATGTAACACCTGTTACTTCAGAAGCCATTGCTACATCAGAAGTTGCCTCAGGTGCTTTATATTTGGATGGGCCTGTCGCTTCAACATCCCAGCACGAAAGTGCTGGAAAGCGCAAGATCATAAATGACACAGATATAGTGGTACACAGCACAGTAACAGTTTCTGATGATTCCCATGGTGCTAGTAAAAAACAGAAAAAAATGGTATCTTTGGATCTAGTGACCACAGCTGATGAAGTTATATCAATTACTGATCATATCACTAATGTGAAGGACAATACCACAGATACCCCAAAGGAAATCATAGAAAGGCCTGAAGTGAAGCAATTGTCCACTTCTGTGAAGGATCAAGTTGAAGGGATGATGAGCACCTCTACGTGGAAACCAATTGAGAAAGAATTATATTTGAAGGGAATAGAGATATTTGGGAGAAACAGGTATTTGGATATTAACTAGGATAATATGAGTAATTCCTTTTACACTGCATGTGCCCATAAAGGATAGGGTAGTCCGTAGTCGTAGATTGTTTGATTATAATTACCATGTTAAATTCTACGAGCAATGCTAGCTGCACTTTCGTTTGAACTAGGATAATATGTGCAATTCCTTTTAGTGTTTGTACTTACAGTTGTAACTTTTGCTTTGCAGTTGCCTTATAGCCAGGAACTTACTTTCCGGCCTGAAAACTTGCATAGAGATATCCAGATACATGTGTGACAATGGAGCTTCAACAGCTCATAGATCTGCAATTGCATCAAGTTCATTACTTGAGGATAATGGGAAAACTGATGCAGATACTGTATGTATTATATTTACTTCACAATATCCGCTATTAGAATCTGGCAAGCTAATTCTGCACTATAATAATCTTTATTGGCATTACCTGTTAATTTGTCTATGAAGGAGCAAGAGAAGCCGACAAGGTCTCGTATGTTTCGTAGAAAAGGCAGAACACAAAAGCTTAAATATTCTTGGAAATCCACTGGTCACCCAACAATTTGGAAAAGAATAGCAGATGGCAAAAACAGTTCACGTAAGCAATACACACCATGCGGATGTCAGCCTGTGTGTGGAAAGCAATGCCCTTGTCAATATAATGGAACTTGCTGTGAAAAATACTGTGGGTATGTTCAATTGTATTTTAAGTATAGTAAATGCATATAGCTATTGCTACAATACTTCATATTTTACATGACCGAAAGTAATTTTAAATGGTAAAATATGTTTTGAGTTTTATAACAAAAAGGTTAAACTGTTAAAGTTGCCTATATTGCTTTTTGAAGGCTGATTTTAGTTACTTAAGTGAATCATTTATGTGGATATGTTACTATAATTGCATTAGATTTTATATGGAACATAGTATATGAGCTATTGATTTAGTTTAAGTAGACTTAATTTGCTAAGGTTTCTAGTCATCCATAATCCAATTGGCTACCGTGTCTTTAGTTGCTCGAAGAGTTGCAAAAATCGTTTTAGAGGATGCCATTGTGCAAAGAGCCAATGCAGAAGCCGGCAATGCCCATGCTTTGCTGCTGGACGTGAATGTGACCCTGATGTGTGCCGAAATTGTTGGGTCAGGTAATGACTCTATGTTTAAACTTTGACGAGCATAAAAGTATATGTTATTATGAAGTTTTTGTTTTTCCATATTTGTTTGTGACTTAATACTTGAAGCAGTTGTGGAGATGGTTCGTTAGGGGAGCCACCCAGACGTGGAGAGGGCCAATGTGGAAACATGAGGCTCCTTTTAAGGCAACAGCAGAGGGTGAGCAACACTGATTGTTTCTTTTATTTGTGAAATGATAGGAGGAACCATACATTTTGACTTCTTTCTTCTTCCTCCTCTTTTTTCGGTTGCAGATCATTTTGGGGAAGTCCGATGTTTCTGGATGGGGAGCTTTTCTGAAGGTTAGAAGATTAGTTGTCCTCCTTTTTCTCCATATGGATAATTTCAAATTCCGATCTTTGAATTGATGTATGATTTCAGAACCCAGTCAATAAGAATGATTACCTTGGGGAATACACTGGTGAACTGATATCCCATCGAGAAGCAGATAAGCGTGGAAAAATTTACGATCGTGCTAATTCATCTTTTCTTTTTGACTTGAATGATCAGGTAAGCTTCACTATTATTCATGCTCAAATGTTTAACAAGAACACAGCACTTTCATGAACGTGTAACACGACATAACACGCCTAACACGTTTTAGTAAATTGATTGGGTTGGCATGACACAATCCAACACTCTTAGCTTAGCACGACTCGACACATTTGGCACGATATGAACTTATATGTTTTAGCACAACATGACCTGACATGATTAAATATCACAAATTTTATTTGTTTAACTTATTTTAAGTATATCATATTCATTTTTCAACTAAGCCAACTAGCATACAAAAAAGCCTATAATTCAAACTAAGTTCAATTGGTTTGTGGTAAAATTACAATTATAACCCTAAACATGCATGTTGTTTGTGTCCTGTTGTGTCAATTGTGTGTGCATGTCTTACGAGCCCAACACGAACATGACATGAATACAAATTTACTCTGACCAAACATGCTTATTTTGTGTTGCCCTCGTGTTGAGTCACGTGTCATGACCCACATTCCCAGCTCTAGGTAGCTTCACATCCAACCATTGAAACCTCAAAGTTTCTATCTTGTTCTTTACAGTACGTCGTTGATGCTTACCGCAAAGGAGACAAGCTGAAATTCGCAAATCACTCTTCAAACCCAAACTGCTACGCAAAGGTAAATGATCCCAACACTCAATGCTATTTCACACATTCATTCTCATAATTGAGCTAATACACATTAAGCTTCCGCAGGTCATGCTGGTGGCAGGAGATCATCGAGTGGGGATTTTCGCCAAGGAGCACATCGAAGCCAGTGAGGAGCTCTTCTACGACTATTGTTACGGGCCAAACGAAGCACCAGTTTGGGCTCGCAAACCTGAGGGTTCCAAGAGAGACGACTCATCAGTTTCTCAAGGTAGAGCGAAAAAACACCAATCCCATTGAGACTTACTATTTATAGCACCCATTTGAAGAGATACATCTTCCTGAACAATCCTATATAAGTTGTGGCAAAATTTGTATATTGCATATATGCCAGATTGCGGTTTCAGGCAAGGTAAAGTAAAACAATAATGCTCCTTGGTTTACAAGGCTGAACGGTATAAAACATAATTAATTGTTTGCAAATAAGCTAGGAATAATATTTCTAGCGAAAGGTATAGGAGTTCGATAATGTTGCGTCGAGGACATTTGTAATTGATTCCCATTTGGAGGGAATTTATAAAGTTCATGCGGGTTTTGTAGTATTATACATTTTAGAGTGTGATATATGCCATTTCTATGTAAAGTGAAAGTAGTATGAGATTAATAGCTTGTAATTTATTATAGGGGAAGATGTTTTTGCACTCTTTCAACTATTTGTTCTCTCTAGGTTCAAGTACTCAACCATTATCCAGACATACTTTTTATTTTAAAATAACCTAAGCCAAACTAGTCATCTCAAAAGATAAAAAGGTAATTTTTCAAAAAATCATATTTATATGCCAAAATTTATAAATTTTTTAAAGCACAACCTTAAAATAAAAAATTAACAGAATAGGGTCCCACGTAAAAAAAATGATGGTGCTACAATATAGGAAATTGTGGCATGGTGCATTAATTTGAAGTGTAACAAAGCTAAAAATCATTGAGAACCAGAATATTACAAAACCTGCAAAACTAATACATGCAGAAAGAATTGAAAGAATTTACAGTTTATGGGAAAACTAATTTTGTTTTGTCGTTAAATGGAAATACAACAATTCATTCCAGGTATCTGGAATCCCGGGAAGACACCAATGGCTGCAATCTTGGATGCTCGGGGAGAACCGCTTCCCCGATCTTCCATATACCGATGGATGGCCATCAATCCTATATCCCGACAGACCAGTTATGTTCAACAGAGTTACCGGAGTTCTCATCTGCTTAATCACATCTTCCACAATTATGTTCTTTTCGGAGTAATCGGTTATTGAAGTTGCGTTAAGAGGGACAGTAGCTTCCCTACAATGCCCACCAGAATTCCATTGCCCTCCTCTGATGAACAGACCAAATGTATGATCTTAGCAATTAAATCCCGAAACAATAAAAGAATCAAAGAGAAATTTGATCCTAGAGAGAGCGGGAGGGCAAACCTGAAGTGGGAAGGCGCTGAACTTCGAAAGAAAACTTTGGTTTTGCGTGGGTTGATACGGCTATCAACCCACGATGCCCAAGTGGTCAATGCTCTCCTAAAAGCTGTTGAAACGTCAAGTCGGGGATGAACTTGGTCTCTTTCCTGGTAGTAGTTAATCCTGTTGCGTAGGCACAGCACGATTATCTAAGCTTGAGAGGTTGCACACAAATAGTCCAAAGATTGCATCACAAAAGTCATTAACAAAAGGTAACTTTGTATAATTTCTATTTTCACTTAATTTAAATTGAATCAGCCCACTTTTCTAACATTTCACTTTACCGAATTGAAATAACACGTCCACAATCAATCTCTCAAAATTTAGATTGATTTAACCCACTTAAGGAAAAATAGTAGTTTTTTTAATCCCACATTTTCCCTCCTGAAAAGTTAAACTAACGCTGTTAATGTTGCCATTTTGTAACACGGAATCTCCAATACTATTTCATCAGGTCTCAGGCATATTTAGCAAATCTCATAAAGATAACCCAATCATAAAGACATACAGTATATATAGAAATGTTCCTATTGAATGCTCTTTCCTTTCTTTTTCAGATCCAATCAAATGTAGATAAAAGCCAGGAGACGGTTAAATTGATACATCTGGCAAGGTTTAGAACTAGAATGGCACTAACCCGGATTTTGTTTTGTAATGTGACCACCAATGTGCAGTGTTGAAGACCAAAATATCAGCTCCTCGCCATCTTGAAGAGCCATGATCAATGGCATCGATTCGCAAGGTTGGCACTCGCTTCTGCCCTACTCTGGCCTTACTCTCATGTACCAAGAAATGGGTCACATAGTACTCAACAGTGCACTTATAATCCTGCAAGAACAACCTCAAAAAAATAACCAATAACTATCAAATGATGCAAAAACACAAAAGCAAAATGAAACCAAAGGTACAGGCTTTACCACAAATTTGAAGCTATAAATTCCCTTCTCTTTGGTGATTCTTCTCCCATGGGTCTCATAGACCTTCTTTGGGTCTTTTATAGCTCCCATTAGCAAACACAGCATAGATTCCCATTGGTTTCGATTGATCGAATCCCCCACAAATACAAGCCTTTTTCCTCTAATCAATTCCAGCATTTTTGTTGCATTGAACCTATAATAATATATCAATCATATTATCATCCCAACACCAAAAACACATTTTCAAATTGTTCTCAACAACAAGTTCCAAAATCAAAATACAACTACAAAAGATATGAAATCAAGTAGTGGCTGATTACTAATTAGTACCTTGGGATGTCACAATCTTGTGGTTGCCATCTCCATTTCATGTACCCTTTGTCCAATCTCCCATTACTTTGACAATTGAAACCTTCATCAATGAAAGGACATGAAGTGTTTGTGTACAGTGGATAGCTCTCATCATAGACCCACTTCCCTTTTGTAACATCACATTCTCTTACCCTCTTCTCTTCAATCTTTCCATTGCTTAAAGCTTCAATTTTTTTAACTGAAGTTGCTCCAATCTTCTTCCCCACAACCCTCTTGCTACTTTGACCTTCAATTTTTTCTACAGAATCCACTTTTTTCCTCTTTCCTTCACTCGTCTCACTACTGATAACTTCAATTTCTTGAACTGAAACTCCAGAGTCACTCTCTAGCATAGCTGTCAAATTACCAGCTTTCTCTCCATTTTCAGCCACTTGATTCTCATTTCCCTTTTCTCCAATTCCTGTCATAATCTCAAACCCAGAAGTATTTTCTGGTTTTGGCTTTTTCTCAGCTGGTGCTGAAGAAACACCAGAGTCACTCTCTACAAGAGCTGTAAAAATGTCACCTGCTCCATCACCAGCTTTCTCTCCATTTTCAGCCACTTGATTCTCATTTCCCTTTTCCTCAATTCCCTTAATAATCTCAAACCCAGAAGTATTTTCTGGTTTTCTGAAATGGGTAAGAGCCAAATCTGGCTTTTCCACTGTTGGTGCTGAAGAATTTCCAATTGAACTTGGACCAGTACTGTGCAAGACCTGAACACTAATGGATCTGAGACCTAAACTGATGGAGGAGGATGATGATGATGAGGTATTGAGGTTGATGAGATCAACTTGTTGAGGAACAAAAGGAGTAGATTTAACAAACCAAACAGAGAAGAAGCTGAGGAAGATCAGAGAAGTAAAAATGGTAACTGAAAATAGCAAAAATCTTGTAGATTTGAAGGAGAAACTTCTCTGTCTCTCCATGCTTGCCTTTCAGTTACTCACTAAACTTGGTGCAAAACAGCAAAAGATAAATCATAAGCTTCATAAAAATCAAAATCAAAATAAAAAATCAAAATTTTGGAGTGTTTTAAGGACTATGAGTGAAGAAGCAAATGCTATGCCAGTCAAGCTAAATAAAAAAACAATTAATGATAATAATTGAAGAAGTGGCAGAGAAGACATACCACAACAACACAAGATAATGTGGAGTAGGTTTCAGGAACTCCACTTGAGGTGGTGAGTGTGGATTCTCATTATTTACCAAAACGCCCCTGTTTCCCTTTTAAATTTTTGGTCAGTTGACTCAACTGAAATATAAAAATATTTTATTTTTGAATTTAAAACAGTTTAAAAAGTAATAAAAACTGAAATTTGCACTGCCTCAAAAGGCTCAAATTGTGTGGAATTATTAGGCCTATCTTGTAATTTTGCATTTGGATAACAGATGACAGCAAATAGTTAGTGGCAGATTGTAATTATTATCATGTTCTCTTCATAACCATTGATTCTTTGCTTCTATCAGTATTTAATGAAAACTGTCTTTGCTTCAACTGCTAAATCACTCAAAATTGTTAATAAAATAAATTTATAGGAAATGCACCAAAGTAGACATTTTTTGTCCTTCTTTAACTAATAAAAGAAACCAATTTCATTTTCAGTTGATCTTTGTTATGCTGTTTAGGGATAAAAACTAAATATGAAAATAGTATTTGAGGGAGTGAATCTCTTTACTAAAGTTACTTAATTTGTATTACACTTTTACTAACTCTTCTTTTTTTTTTTTAACTTTCTAAAGTATGTTACTGTTGTTATGGGTGTGCATTGGGAGGCCCATTGGGCCTATTGACATGCAATTTTGGGCCATCCAATATAGAGCATAAGCCCAATAATTATAATCATTCTTTGATAAACTAAAATGCCATATAGATAGTTAGAGAGCTCTACTAAAAATATAGATGGCTCATTTTGTTATGGTTTGGGTGGACTGAAAAGAGATAGTAGAAAGCACATTGCGACTAGAACTGCTCACTATTGTTCTAATATCCTCCAAAAATATATGTATGGCGCGTCATATAGTTCATAATCATTGAAACACGTGGTTTTAGACGTTTGGTCCTCTCAAGATTTTAAACTCGAGCCTCCCTTCAGATGTTAGTATTGCTACCGAAAGAAGAAAAAAAATACCATCTTTTGACTTTTTCACTAAATCTGGGCCAAGATGAAAAAAACCCATATTATAAAGCCCAACACAACAAACAAATCATTAAGTATTTTGCAAACAAGAGTCCCACATTGATAAAGCAGAAGAGAAAGTAAAAGTAAATAGAGAAGCTTTTGTGTGTTGAAGGTCACGACTATACTTGAACAGGGTCTGTTCTATAGTTCGTACATATGTATCCATGATTACAATGGAGACTAGAACCTAAGTCTGGTTGATGAATCACCACCGTGCGATCAGAGCGTGATTGATGGTCAGCCACTCATCCTATTGGTGTGCCTGACTGTAGGGGATCGTTTCCCAGTCAGGCTCAGGTCCAGCTGGGATGGTCGCTCGGTTGTCTGACAGACTCACCTCCCTTTTTTATATCTCGACACGTGTTCTCCATCCAACGGTCCAACCTGATTTTTGGACTTGAATTCACGGACACTCAATGCTCGACTCAAAATTGTACGAGTTTGGGTCTCATATGATGGACTTGGCCAATGTTTGGTTGGATCGGACAAATTCACATGTTTTGTATACAATAACTGAACCAACCTAACTCGCAATCAGCACTAACTTTGGATCGGATTAGGCAGTTTTAATCTGAACCAGAATGAATCAGGCCGAAGCCCAAACTACCGGCTCTAAATTGTAGTTACTTGGCTTTGAATTGATGGTTAGACCTTTTTTACTATGGGCCCGGGTCTAAAATGGTTGGATAAAATTATCACGACTTCTCATTTAGCAACTTTTTATCGGTTTTAATTTCTTCCACTAAATAACGAGACATGTTACAACCGAAAAAGTAATTCGAATAGAGAGTATTTTAGGCCATCCCGTTTTGACCCGCAATCCGGTCTATTCACATAGCTGACAATGCAATTTAAAGAGGCACATTCAATTCATAGCATAAGCTAATAAAGGCTCATTGGCTCAAGTACAACAATTCTTTCAGAAACTACCAATATGCCCATACACTGATTCTATGTTTCTCATACATCACACAAATTCATGAAAATAACACAATTGATCAACACCAAATCTTGATCACATCCTATAACAATACACTTGCAACTTTCATGAATCAATCAAAAACAGCCTCAACAAGTGCATGCTTCATTTTTGGATATCCCATACCAAGCATATGACTCAGATACACCTTACCATCCTTCACAGTCGCTGCTGTCGCGAGCCGATGAGCCGGGCCAGAGAATTTTGCCACAACAGCTGCCGTCTCCCACCCGTCTGAGCTCTCTACTAATCTCGCAGACGGGTTTCCTGCAACAACAAGCTTCGTCGGGGACAAAAGCTCCAAGCCATCTCCGAATGTTAGAGGGCCTCCAGCAACCTTAATCAACTTCACTTCATCACCTTTTGTTAGGTCAACCTTAAACAAATTGCCGCTAAAGGTGTGGACAACAATCAAGTAACCATCGGGATGGTACACAATCCCATTTAGTCCTACGAGTTTTTTGTACCACTCCTTAGGAGCGAAGAGCGGGCTCTGGATAACTGATAGCAACTCCCCGTTTACGCCAACTTTCCATATTTTGCTACCTTTGCAATCGGTGACATATGAAATGCCCTCTGGATCAACGGCAACATCATCCGCAAAAGACTTCTCGTCACCTGCACTCACTCATTGGAAATATATAAGCAAAATGCAATGAATGCCGTATATAATGGAGCAATCTATTAGGCAGCAACACTTCTGTTATATGTTCACTTTAGTAGTCTATGTTACAGTCATGACGCATGAGCAATAAGAAACAAGACTCGTGAAATATATATCCACGCGATTAATCAAGAAATAGCAGACTGCAATTAAGTCTGTTGGAAAGTGAACAATCTTGAATCATAATGTATATAATGAAGCAACCTATGACGCATAGTCACTTCTGTTATACGTTCACTGTAGTATATATTACAGTCATGACTCACGGGCAATATGAAACAAGACTCCTTAGAGATATACCCACAATTAATCAAGAAATAACAAAAAGTCATGACATCTGTCGGAAAGTGAACAATCTTGAATCATACTATGTATAATAGAGCAACCTTTTAGACATTATCACTACTGTTATATGTTCACTCTAGTCCACACGACCGTCATTGATGCAAGAGATGGGACACCACTATGCTTCGAAAAGTTTGCTTGGTCCACGCAAAACAGGGCTTAACTGTGAGCCAGTTTGAGGGGCATTTTGGTCATTTTTCTATTTCCGGGAATTTTCATGTATGATATAGCGACCTATTAGGCATAATCACTTCTGTTATATGTTCACTAAGTCTATGTCACAATCATGACTCACGAGCAATAAGAGAAATAGGAGAATGTCACAAGTCTATCAGAATGTGAACAAACTTGACTTTGTGCAATAGATTCACCTAGTTACAATAGGTTGTGCAAACAATTGAAAGTACTCCACAAAAGTCTTGGTAATACATAGCGAGTAATAGCCGGCCAACACAAAAACAATGATTTTTAAAGGGCGAGGTTGTTTTCTATAAAGCCTTCCCTCACAGCTAACCAACAGATTAGGACATTTTGGATTTAGACTATGATCAGTTTGACAAAAGCATACTGGTGGGTGATCCAACCCAGCAAAGAATAAAGCCTATTGCTTGTTTCATAATTAAGTATTAGTATTATTTTGACAACTTAGTCCTCATAACCTGAACTGCCATTGACAACTCTAAAGAAATATACTGTAATATAGTGATTAAAAAATCAGCTTCTGATCTGTGTTCAACAGGGAACAAACACGTGCCTACCATTATCACACCCCATAACCATAAATAAATTTCTTCTTCTTTATACATAAACTTTTGGTAGATGCTTCTTGGAACAAGCAATCTGATTTCAGTCCAAAAATATAATATCATAATAAAATATATATATCAATTGGACTGCAATTGCATCAATAAAGCATAAATTTATATGTATAGTTTAAGGAACCAATTGATGAAGAGAACTGCACTTGAGACATTTTCTAATTTCTACACTAATTCTCATTATTATGGATTTAAAGATTGGCTTTGTGGGATTTTGAATTCAAATGTTCAAATTTGTGTCTAATTGACTAATTCTATTCCTAATCTGGGATTTGTGTAACTCACTAAACTTCAATTTCATAACTGAAATTTGAGAATCAAATAACTTTTACTAATGCTATTCAAAACTAATCACTTTTGACTTCTCTTAGAATTAGCCATAGAGCCGACAATTTGGACACGAGACCACGAACGCCCAAACCCGATACACAAATTCAGTACTCGGGTCGGGCAAATCCACTATAATCCGAACTAAAACCCGAATTGTTGCCTCTAAACTTAGTTACTATCTACAAGTCTGCCTTAAATTTTATAGTGCACCTAACAATAAAAATAAATGCTTGTACAATTATGGGTTGTTTTTGTAAGGAATTAATGTTCATATAAAGCAAGAATAAAAATAAATAAATTCTTGCGGCGATAAGGCGCGAAAATATCAAACGGCCATCAATGAATCAACGGAAAAAGAAAAAAACGTACCAGGCCCGCCGAGTACGGTGAGAAACAGGCGAGTCCACGTGGACAGATCATAGGCCGTCAACACACTATACTTGTTCCCAATCACGTCGGCGTGGACCACCAGGAGACGGTTCCTCGGCCGGTCAATGACGATTCCGACGGTTCCGTTTCCGGCCAGGTCAAGGTCCTTCACCACCGTCACTTCGTCGAGTACAGCGTCCGGCGGCGAGCGGTCGTCGGGGACCGAAATCTGGCCGACGCCGCCTTCGAGGAAGGAGACTAAGAATCGACGGTTGAGATCGTCCCACAAGGCGCACTCCCGGAGCCAGCCGCCGGCGCGGTAATGGAAGACGTGAGTGGCCGGCGCGGCGGTTTCGAGGGAGATGAGGTAGGCTATGGGAATCGCAGAGATGAGGAAGAGAAAAAGGAAGGTTTTGATTGAGCAGATTCGAATCGCCATTGTTGTAGATTTTGCTGTTTCTGTCTCTGTCTCTGTCTCTGGCTATGTGTAGTGAAGAAGAAGAAGAAGAATAAGAAAATGGGTATTTTTTTGGAGTGTTTGTTTTGTAGTGAGACTGAAGAGTCGAGAGAGATGCCATTACAATATAAACTATATATAGTATACAGTGCTAGGTAAGTGTTGAAAGTTTAAAATTATGTTAAACTTGTTGATTTGAACATTGTCCTATTATTAAACGAGTTGAGTTGTACAATAAATTAAATAAGTCAACTTCGATATGTTTAGGATAAAATCCGATTTGAAAATTAGTAAGACTAAATAAATTGACTATGTTGAATACATGAATGTATTTGTAATGTGTCGAGAAACAAACAAATAAGTTAAATCAATGAATAGGATTTGGCCAAATACATGGTAGGAATAAATAAAAAAATGTTGATGCCTACCTAATTAGTAATTAATTATACTAGTAATCTATAATTGAACAAACAAACAAAAAAGCATTTTATTTTTTGGTGTGGGAAATGAATAGATGATACCAAGAATAAATTTGGATTTTGGATGAATCAAGACTAAATATTCAAATTTTGGCATATATGATTTTGTATTATATTTATTTTCTTAACTTTTTCGGGATCGTTTGTCTTCGTTCCATGTATGAAACTCGACGTACTTATTTCTCCTATAAAAACAATTTACTTTTCTTTAAAATGAGTTTTTGTTTTCTTATAAAGTTAATTTAGATACGTTAATTATTAATAATATTTTAATCATGTTTGATTTAAGTATATAAAAGAGGATGCAACACTATCTAATTTATTCAAATTTTTACTAATTATTTCGTAAATGGTGGTGTAGAGTTGGTGACCGTACTAGCGACTTGCTTTGGTCATTGTTGACTAAGAACGTGTAATGCGATGGCTTTTTTTTTTTGTTATTTTTTTGCAATTGTATGTTTTGCGTGTACTAACTATAATTTTCAGCCTATCAACTTTTTGAATGATTCCTATATATATTTTAATTTAAAATATTTTTATGAAATACTTGTTATTATTTTACTGCTTAGAATATAAAAACATTATGTATATTTGATGGGCTTGAATTTGAGTGAGCCCAAATGTAAACTCCTGGTGGGTCCCACTTGGCCCAGGAAGGGCAATTTGGGCACTTACAAAAACTGAAGACCACCTCTCTCAGCCTCATCTAACTCAGGATCTCGACAATTCCCAATTTCTCTTCCTCGTCTTTCTCGTACCTTCGCTCAGGTAAACCCTAATTTTCCAAATCTACCGATTCTTCTTCCACATCCTGATTGCCATTAGATTGTTATGTTCGTTTCAAGCTTTGATTTTTGCTTTTGTATCTGAATATGGATCTTACGGTTGATTGTGTTGTTTTTAATTTTTTTACTCTAGCAATTGATGAGTCCCATTTCGTCTATTTCTGCTTTGTTTTCTGTGTTTGATTCCAGAGAAAATGTTGGAAACTACAAGAAATTTTTAATCTTTCTGAGCAACGGTTGCTCAGTGACTGAGATCCATTTCTAGCAGATAGATTTGTGAAATACGGATTTAGGAATGGATTCTTATTCATCTTTCAATACTATATTGATTTAGAACTGATTGGTTGAGTCCTAAGAATCACTCTTCACAGGAGACATTTTTCTTGAGATTATTTTATATTTTAGTTGTGAATTGTTGCTTTTGATTTGATTTATGAACAGAATCATTGAGTTGTCATTGAGTTTTGCTTATCGATTTAGAACCGATTGGTTGAGTTCTAAGGATTACTGTGTATAGGATAAAAGTTATGATGGAAAGAGCATTCATCTTGAGCCTATTTGACAGTTCAGTTGTAAGTTGCTGCTTTTGATTTGATTGATGAACAGAATCAGTGAGTTGTTGTTCAGTTATGCTTATAGTTTTATAACTGTTTGGTTGAGTTTTAAGAATCACTGTGCATAGAAGAAAAATTCCGATGCAGATTGGCTTCATCTTGTGCTTATTTGATTTTTAATTGGTTCATGGACAGAATCAGTGATTTATTAATGATTTTTGCTTTTAATTTCATTCATAAACGATACCAGATTGGTGTACATGCCAGATTTTTGTTGGTGTGCTTTTTAAGTGCTGTTTTTGTACTTCATGAGCATTTTATGAAATGCAACATGGTTTTGCTGTTTGCGCTGTGGTTTTTCGGCTTCTGATTGAAGATTTCGAACTTGTTTATGTGCTGATTGTAAAGTTCTATAATGACCATTTTGTGTAACTTTGTAACCTCAATAGTAAAATATATTACATGTAATAGCAAGACTTTTTTTCCATGTTTTTTAGTGTTCTTGTGTAAGCACTCGTGTTTGTGGGGCTACGAGACTATATTGATGTTTGTGTTCAGTAAATTAACTAATTAAGTTAGTTTGTGTAGTCAGAGCAGAACATTGACAATTTATTAAAAGATCATTATCCTAGATTTGGTTGCATAATTAGACAAGTTTTGGAACATCCTTACTATATGAATTAGGGTCATTGTCATGCTGATTTTACTGTTGATTTTAGTGGTACTATGAGGTCAACTTCAATCATGCAACATTCATCATAATTTTTGCCTGATTTTTGATATAAGGGTAAATTGTAGATAAATACCCTATTCATAACCTCATTTACAGATAAGTTCCTCTTTTTTTCGTGACAATCAACTCCATGTACTTTCAATTTTTCATTCTGTTAGTTATATTTAGCCAAAAAATTATCTTGGTCATTTTAGCCTTACGATCACCTTCAGTTTCACATTGTCAGAATATTTTTTTTTTTTGAAAACATATTGAGTTAGTTGTGGCAAAAAAAAAAGGAGCTATCTGCTCATGAGGTCAAGTATAGTTTATTTATCTGCAACTTTCCCTAGAAATATTTCATGGTCAGTTCTTACATGGTTTTTCCGGATTCAATTGTTTAACATTATGTGATTTGTTGTTTTCCTTTTGTAATAAAACATAACTTCAAGTCACGGTTTGCTTTTTCCTTGTAGCTTTTACTAGCTTCCGAACAGAGAAACAATGGCTGGCCCTAGAATTGCTCACGTAACTTTGAAAGGACCAAGTGTTGTCAAAGAAATCTGTATTGGACTTGCACTTGGCGTGGCAGCGGGCGGTCTATGGAAGATGCACCATTGGAACGAGCAGAGGAAAATAAGGACATTTTATGACTTGCTCAAAAAAGGTGAGATCAGCGTTGTTGTGGAAGAAGATTAAGCACAGTTTTTTCATGAGTTAAATATCTTGATCATTTGTACTTCCTTCGGTTGTCTCGAGATTTGATGATGATGAAGTTCATAGTTGGAATTTCGAAAGAATAAGTTTATTAAACCAAGTTGTGGACTACATTACTGATCCACATAAAGTTCAATTAAGTTTCATGTTTCAAAATTTTTGAGGTATTGTACCTCATTTAAGATTATATATTTGGTTTTTTCAATTTGTATGTATCCAAATCTTTGTCGAAGATGTATTCGGTTTTCATGTTTGGTATTAACCTGTGGTATATCCACAGACAGCTTTTTGATAGTGTTAATTTGGATTAGAATTTTTTGTCATCAAATTGACTTCGTAATGGAGATCTAGTTTCCCAAACACTGTAAGATTTGAGTTGATAGCGATCTCCGAATGGAAACGCGGATGGGGTGGTATTTTAGTACCCGTTCACATTGCTATTCCTAATTGTGCTGAAACATTCATGTTTCTGGTTACATCATGTAACGTACATGTTCAGTTACATCTATATGTCAATGACCTCATGTAGAGCAGGCAAATTGGACCTAAACCCAAGGTACCTGAAACTCGATCCACATTCAGATCGCATGAGAACACCCAAGGCACCCGAAACTCTATCCACATTTGGATTGCATATGAACACCTGGTCAATATTTCTTTGCACTAATTCTCACTTAAAACCAGATAGACGCACCCCTTCCGGGCTGGTTTTGGGTTAGGCTTTTCCAACCAAACCTTATCCGAAACTTGAATTGCTAGATCTCGTGATTTACTTTTCTTGGGGGTTTATGATTTTATTGAACTATCCTTATTTTGACATCACAATAATGAACATGTTGGAGGTCCAGAGCTACTTAACTATTCTATTTTGAACACATACCCACGACAGACAGTACAGCAAGGATCCTTGTGTTTTCAATTTCTTGAAAAATGGAAAAAAAAAAATCAACTGAGAAGCACCAAAAAATGTTGTCTCAGAGCAGCAAGAATTTTGGGAATGACTCGTTGAAGATGGTATGTTGCGGTCATGACATCCAGAGTGGCAACACCATCTAAGCTCCAGCTTCTTCATTAGGTAGTCAAGTATTGGTGAATCAATCTACAACACATAGTGAAACTCAATATCAGAATGAAAATCTGGATATGATTTTCACTGGGCATACAAACCAAATATAGTTCTTGTACAAAAATTACCAGCATATCAAGACAAGTAGTGTCCACTTGCCATCACTTCAGAATTTTTAGTAAGAGTAACAAGCTAAAAACTTATTTTTGCGCCGAAAGTGGTAATACTCTACCACCTCCGTTTCAAAATGTCACTTCATAAGGAAAAAAAAAATTGTTTCAAAATAAGTGCCGTTCTACAATATCAACTTAATAATACACATTGCTTTTTACAATTAGTTTGGTCATTTTAATAAGTGTGAATAACCTTAATAACGACCCTTATTTTGAAACGGAGTTCTAAAAATGAGTGTCCACTTTCTATTTTTATGATAATTTCATGGGGTTTAACTTTTTCACGTGTCCTCGTGGATTTGCTGACATAATCAAGTGGTTTCGACTAATTTCTCTTAGGATATCATTTGTAATTCATGCATGACTAACTTGCCAAAAAGGAAATGCTTTCACTTTACATGCGGTATTTAGATAGAAGAGATTACTATAACAAGGATCTTGGTGTAGAGGGAAATTCACCGGTCTCGGTATCAGTCTCTGCCCCACCTCCTCCTGTAGCTGCTGCTTTGCTTTCGGAATCTGCAGCTCCTGCACTTACACCATCCTTGTGTGTCTCGAGTTCAGCATTCACATCAGCAGTGTTGGAGACACAATATTTCTGCAACCACCTATCAGTTTCCCAAAGGACATGCATGATGCTCTCCCTCGCACCATAGCCATGGCTCTCATAGGGAAGAATTACCAGGCGACAAAGAGCACCGTGACCTTTAAGGGCATTAAAGAACCGATCCGACTGCATAGTCCATTTTTAAACAAGAATTATGACAAGAAAAAAAACGGAGATTGCTACAAATTTTTGAACTGCTAGAAGTTGAGATGTTCACCTGCATAGTCAGTGTTCCGGGATTGTTGTCTTCTTCTCCGTGTATTAGTAAGATTGGTTTCTTAATTTTATGAGCTGACATGAAAGGGCTCATCTCTACGTAAGTGTTAGTGGCCTCCCACATAGTTCTGTCCTCATTCTACATCAGTATCAAAAGTCAATAAACCATCAAAAGGTAGACAAGATCCTAGAATAATGTACTATTATGGGAATAGTTAAAGAAAGAAAGAAAAAAATCCAAGATTCAAATACTGTGCAGCATGAACTTAGGTTGCGTTTGGTTTTAAAAAAATCGAATCGCAAATGGGAATGAGACTCCAATTTTAGAGCGATTTTCATAACCAAAAGATCATAATCCAAACATGAACAAAGAGAATCCCATTCCCATTCCTAAAAAAAATTCTAACCCAAACGCTACCTTATTTGAATGATAATCCAGCCATTCTAACTAGTGCCCTACCTGAAAACCGAAAGGTGTAAGGGTCCTGTTGTAAGCTCCAGAACGAGCAATTCCACAAGCGAAAAGATGAGGAGCATGAGCCAGGAGGTTTGCGGTCATGAAGGCACCATAAGAATGTCCCCCAATAGCAATTTTGTTTGGATGAGCCACCTTAACAAGAGCCATAAAAGACCAATTAGCACTTCACAGTTGTAACTTTGTTCAAAAATTTGATTGGATAAAAGAAAAGGCATACTCCTCGTCGAATCACTTCCTCCACAGCAGCCTCTGCACTTGCAACCAATTGCTCCACATACCTAGTCAAGACATTGGGTTGATGACAAATCAGATAAAGATTTTGCTAAATACAAGAAACTAGGAATGTTCTCCAAGTAATTTCCAAATCTTTGAAACGTTTAATGATTAGCACTAAGTCAGAGACAGCTAAAAATATCTAGTTCAGTATCGACACGATAATATACTGGTAGAAAATCCTTCAGAAATCATCATTATCAAGTTACCTATCATTCGCTTCCTCATTGCCCTCACCAATAATTGGAATTGTTGGTCCAGATAAAATAGCAAACCTGCAGTACCGAAAGCAATTATAGTATGGTTCAACATGTTAACAATCGGTCTGCTACTCAAGAGGCATACTCTATAAGGTGCAATTGTAAGAAGTACAATAAATATACCAAAAGAGGGTTAAGTCAATCTAAAAGGACAAGATAATACTTGCCTTCTGGCCAGCCAAAGAAGAGCTGATGTAGAACCTATGCCGGGGAATTCATTAGGAGAACCACGAACTTGCCCAGCAGCTTCTTTGCTCTTGAATTCTCCAGGGTAAGACCACACCAAACATGGAAGAGGTCCGTCTTTTGATGGATCATAGCCTGGTGGAAGGTATAATGTTGCAGTAAGTTGAACTCCATCCTTTCTCTGGTATCTGATCATTTCTTTTTGCAATGACGCCAGCTGTGGATATGGATGAGGAAAATTCGTAATTTGACATACTTTCTTATCAGGCCATGTCTGGAGGTAGTACTGGGTGTTCTCAGTTTTGGATTCTTTGGAAGTCAGCACTTTTAACTCATTAAGGTGTAAATCTCCATCCTTCTGATCTGACATTAAAGCAACAACACTCTCATAATATTTTTCCTTGTCACTCTGCCATATTCGTTCTTTGTTGCCTGTGTTTCTGAAAGAATTTAGTTTAGAGCACTGTTGCACAACTGAGTAGTATGAGAGTGAAAAATAGAAGAAACAGGAAAAGTATGAAAAACTTACATTTCAAACAAGTCTAGGAAAGGAATGTTCCCTTCAGGTGTAGCACCGCTTCCATTCAACAAAACATAAGTGCCTTCATCATCTTCTTTCTTTATCTTAGCAATCACATAAGTCCCGGAAGCAGTTCTTCGGAACATAGGAGAGCCAGGATCAGAGTACACATCTTCTGATGACCTATCAAATAGTATGCGAGGACTGACATCCTCAGATCCAGGAGAAATTACCCATGTTCTTGTTCGCCTTGTCTTATACCAAGATTCATAAACTAGAGCCAGCGAATCATCACACCAAGAAATCCCTCTATAATGATTAGAAAAATCACCACATCAATCAACATTCAAGATTATATGCATCAATGCAGGTGTATTAAACAAGGGCATTATTTGTTATAAGTTGACTGCATGATTTGCATTAACCCAATGTCAGTGACTGCTACAATGCAGTCACGACAACATCTAGAAATATGGGGCAGCTAAGGCATGTCAATCAAACATAAATACAGAAACCGTGATACAAATAATTTTGTAAATTTAAAGATATAGAAGTATAGAACTATGGTTCAGAAGCCATACATGCAAAAATTTATGATCTAGTTGCATAGGTCTTGGCTTATTTAACCTATTGCAAAGTATCCAACACTTTATTATTATTTTTATAAAGTTATCAAGTGTTTCTGCAAGCTCCACTGTGAAAGCTAAACTGCCTAAATTCTCCAAAGCATTTATCATCTGCATTGAAAGACAGAAATGAAAGAAAATGAGGCCAACATTAAGGTTCATACCCATAACGAAGATCAAGTTTGTGCAGGACAGTTGGTTGTTCAGCTTCAACTGGCTCAGCAGGCTGTGTATAGATTATATCACGTGGAGAAACTTCCACTTTAGCATCACCACCATCTTGTGTCTCTACCCTAGAGAGATATACTGAGTCAAATAGTAACTAAAATTCTAAACACAACTAATCATGTATGCTTCATGTTAATAACAAGTTGCCAGCTCATATGCTCAAAATTGACATCAATAACCCACAACCACAACACGGATCTGAGAAAAGTTGTGTGGGGAAAACATTAAGTAGTTTGAAAACATAATAAGCTAGGAATCATAGCCTTTACCATTCATTTTTCCCTCAAATTTTCCCAGATCCGAACTGATCATAAACTAATCAAGTGGTAAATTGCTTTTCTTATTTTCATATAACAGAAAACCTTGTATGAAGGTTAAGAGACCAGCATTTAAGGATCCTTAATTGCTTAAGTTTGTAGTATTCTCAGATATTTACCAGTAAAGTGTAGATGGCTTATCTGCCCTCCAATTGATTGAGCGCATGCCTTTTCGCACACTGCTAAATGCAATCGGAATGTCCTCGGCAAGGGGCAAATCACAAAGTTCTCTAACAAATCTTCCATCAGTTGTCCACACATCTACCTTCTTGGGAAATCTTCCACAAGGGACAATAAAAGAGTATGGCCTGTGAATTGAGCTGATCATAATGTACTTATCATCTGGGGAGGGGTCCAAAGATGTATATACAGCCGGTGGGCCAAATTTCTTAATTGTTCCATCTAAAGAGGCCAAAACAAGTTGTGAAGTGGCGTAATAGTCAAACAAATCTTCATCATACTCATCCTTCAACAAATCTTGGAAGGTTCTGAGTTGAACAATGTTTTTCTGTTCATTTGATTGAACTTTCGGGCCTGAGGGAACTAAGGGTTTCTTTGGTGGGTCTCCACGGGATAAGGGGATGGTGCAAACTAGTAGAGTGGAGTTATCAACCCAAACAAAATTGTCAAAAACTGCATTTAGGTATACATCTGGTGATTGAAACAAAGGTTTAGCTTCGCCTGTTTCCACATTAGCAACCCATACTCTAAGTTTACTACTGCTATTGTCCTCCTCATCAACTCTAATGCTGAAGGACAAATGCTGACCATCACGTGACCAGCTAACAAAATTTATCTTAGCACCATCAGGGAAGCCATGCACCTCTTTCTCTGGGCCTAGTGTCCCATCTGGCATCAGTTGGTGGATCCCAATTCCAGTATAGAATGACATCCTGCTCCTGGTATTGCATTTTCCATCAATACGGATACCACCAAGCTTTTCCTCCGGTCTTGCCAGTTCCGCCAATGGCGGTAAGGCTCTGCGCTTGAGAAATAGAATTTTATCTCTGTGCGGGGAGAATGACAAAGCAGGCAAAGGTGGAGCATCAACAATATCTTTAATCTCTGGTGGAGGAACACGGTATCCACCTCCTACAGCTGAATAAAGGTGAATGAAACAATATACTATGTCAAGGAATGCGTCAATTAATCCACAAAAGTGAAACAATGTAGCATTGCAACAAACAATATGCTGAATCAGAGTAACCATCAATATATATGACTTAGTCCCCTTGAAACATAGAGATACGGTATAAGCAAGGTTTCAATTTCACACCCCTAAAAACACACCAACATCGTATTATAGCAAAATTGCAATAGAGTAGTGCTGCAGCTAGCATAATTCTAGTTTGAGTTCAAGGCATAACAAACTCATAAACAGGAAAATTCAACTACAAAACCATGGAATTTCAATATCCTGGACTCTGATGGAGAAAGAGACTGTGCTTTCTCAAACTGCAGTTCAGCAAAATCAAAACATGCAACAATTTCAACCGTTAACAAAGCAGTAAATAAAACTCCAGTGAAATTCAATATAATAGGCATCAAATTACAAACTGAAGTAAACTGGACTTATCTCAAACAATTTAAAGAGGAAACTTGAAAAAACAGCTAAAATTCAAAGAATCAAACAGTACTCACAGCAGCCAAATATATTAATCAAGTAAAACATAAAGCAATTTCACAAGAAAACTTAAAAACAGCCAAAATTCGAAGAATCTAACAGTACCATCATCTTCAGCAGTAGCAGCCAAAAATCAATCAAGTAAAACATAAAACAAATTCACGATAAAACTAAAAAAAAATCTCAAATTCGAAGAATCAAACAGCACCATCATCATCAGCATCAGCAGCAAAAAATTATACAACTAAAACATAAACAATTTCACGACGAAACTAAAAAAACAACTCCAATTCCAGGAATCAAAACAGTACCGTCATCTTCAGCTGTAGCAGCAGCAGAAGCAGAAGCACCATTGGAAGCACCTCCATCTTCAGCAACAATCGCATTAACAGGAACGAGATTGCGAAACCTAGAAGAGTTCGTCGTCATGAGCGACCTTCTGGATTTGAGGGTCAGAGAAGGCTTGTACGAACGGACCGATGAGAATCGAGCGAGTGAAGGAGTGGGAGGGAAGAGAAGAGTGAGACGGTGAGAGACGACTTTGTGAAATCGCATCATTTGAAAATATTAAATTCAATTTCGGTTTCGACTGGTCATCGTCGTCTCTGAGTAAGTGCTATGTTTAATGGCCAATCAAAATAAAGAAGGTACGGAATGGAATCTGGAGAAAGCGGAGATGGACATTTTTACGGTGCATTCGGGTGTACGGGTTTTCCGGTGGAGTCACGAAACCGCGAAGACGATGGTTTCTCAGACACCCAGAGAAGGTTGGTTGATTCGTTGGTTAAAGATAGACTCATTTTCTCGGTTTCTGTTTGTTTGTCTGCGTTTTTTCCTTATTGGGCCGGGCCGGGTTTCATTTCACAAACCTTCAACTTCAAAAAAATATCACTTTGAAATTACAATCAACTGTACTTAAAAAAAATCACTTTATAGCGGACAGGTACTCTCATCTGGAGAGCTAGGAACTAGGGTTCCATAGTT
>JAYMTF010000288.1:0-41102 GCA_036897485.1 Pelargonium nanum
ACAATAAAAAAAAAAAAAAAAAAAAAAAAAAGCTATACGTCACATTCAATTTAATTCAAGATTTCGGTACTATAATTTATTTTTATATTACTCATTTATATGAATCAAATCACAACATCGATCCTATAGTTGAATTTGTGTGTTAAATGTAAAGTCGCAATTCAAAAATTCAACCCCATTAGTTGCTCCATTTCTAGAAACTCAAATTGTATGTGACAATTACACATGAGAAACCAAAAACAAAATTGAATTTTGACAATTACATATGAGCATTCTTTGGCTAGCAATTTGCAATATTCATTGTTGGTTCTATTTTAGCCACTAAAAATATATCCAAAAAAGGTGCTTGAATTCAGTGCTGTCCTGTCAGAACAGATACCATATGCTTGCTTACGTGTCATTAAATGATTGGTTTAAAATGTAAATTAAGGTCCCAATCAGATCTTTTGGTGACAAGTAAGCTCGTGCTGTTCCTGCTTATCTTCTTTGTTCGAGCACAGTGGCAAACTTGTAATTGTAGAAGATTGGCCTCTCTTACTATGCGTGGCGTTTTGTGGCCAATACATAATTTAATTATTTTAATTATTTTGAGAGGATGCTTTGTGGCTATGAAAACTACAAGATCCTCAAGCATAAATAATTTGATCTTCTTCAGAATCCAATCCAAATTCCAAAACCTTAAAGATCCACTGCATTGGAGCAATAAAAAGATGTGTATATATCTTCTTGCATTGTATATTCTGATTTTCAATCACATAGTAAACACATGTTTATATATAAATAAGCATGTATTATAATAACGGTTTATATTTGAAAAATACTAAATGTACTAAATTTTGTACAAAAATGCATGTACAAAGTGACCTGGCAGTCTACGTGGCACATCTATTTTTTATATTTTGTGGTTTAAACGAATAAAAATTCGACATATATGATAACACCACCCTCCCATGAATTTCTGGCGCGAAGCGCCTGATTAATAAGATTAATAAGACACGATGTACACGAGGCGAAAATTGAGATTCGGCTAACTCATCAATGAATTAATTAATGTGTCATCCTTCATTGTTTGACACATCACTTTATACAAGTATTTTTGTACAAAATGTTGTACATATAGTATTATACTTTATATTTATAGCTATTTGATAACTAACTAAAAAAATTTAAACCAATAGTTAAAGTTGGAATATTTTGATTATATATTGTAACACGACATCTAACGTACAAGTTTAGTATCCTTTTGCACGTGGTTTGTACTGAAGCTGTCTTTATGACTTGAGTTGAAATTTTAATTATCACGGTGGTTCCAAGACACGATCCAGTAACCTTTATGTCAATCAAACTATAATGTTATAGTTAATTACAACAGTAAACACTATATATATTGAAATAGCAACTTTTATATTACATTAATTTAATAGCTAAATGCTTTCACATTACATCATCGTTTTTCATGTGATCTATATGCAAGTTTTTTTCTTTACACCACGTTGAAATTTTAATAATTTTTTTACAATATACTTTCATCTCAAAATGTTGTTCGGTTTTTATTTTTTAGAAGGTTAAATATGAATTAATTAAAGTTAGATTATTTATATATATTATTGATAATTTATGCATAACTAATTAATTAAAATTAATTCGAACAATTATTTTGAGCCAAAACATAAAATTATAAAACTATTTTAGTACGAAATGAATAATTACTAGTTAGGTACCAAAATAACTCAAATAGGTGTCGTCAACCAAATTTTGATACCATGATTGAATTTCTAATTATAGTTTTAAACATATATTCTAATAGTGACATATACATTTGACTTAAAAGTCATATTTAATATTTCATCAAAAAAAAAAGTCATATTTAATATATAAATTCAAGTTTTATAATATTACATATTTACAAGTTGTGTAGTACAAGAGTATGGGTTTCAGTTACAATTCAAAATGATCTGACAGAAGAGACAGCAATTAAATAATAGAGTTGATAAAACGGTTTGATAAGAAAATGAAACATTTGGTACTAGTTGGCCAATGACCACATGGCACATTATATCAATTGGCTTAGGAATAGAATATATATGTATACCAAACATGGTTGGTCCGTCAAACTCAGAGCTGTCCCTGCACATGCTCATGGCTCGGTTGTCCCGGCAAAGCTTGAAGCTCTTTATGTCACGATAAGGCGTCATTCGGTGTTCTGAAAAAAGTTAAAATTTTGTGTAATGCATAAAAACATTTATAAAAAAGTATTATTTGTTGAGACGATTGAAATTGACATGAAGTAGTTAAAAGACTTCATAATATCAGCGTTATCAATTCGACAACAACTTCAAGCAACCCATAAACGGATGCAGATGAAGATAAAACAAATCAGAAGCACATAAGCGAAATTGGGTAATGAAGTCAACCACAAAATTTGTCTTTCTTGGAACAGACATAAATATTACCTCTCCCACAAGCACTAATGTATCCCTAAACTTATCATTGAAGAAAGGTAAAGTTGAAATCTTTCATAACTTTTAGATAAAATAAACACGGAAATAACATAAAGGTCGGTTTCTAAAATATATTTATTAACTCATAGTATAAAACAAAATCAATGTTATGTGAGACTATCTAAATCTCATACAACAAAAAAGAACAATTCTCTAGATTGCACAAAAAAATCAACTAGAGACTGATAAAAAAATCAACTAGAGATTAAGAAGTGAATATAGTCGTAGGCCGACTATTGCATACATGTCTGAAACTATTTAAATCCCATACAACAATAAAGAACAAATCTCTAAACTGCGCAAAAAAATCAATTAGAAGTTAAAAAGTGAATATAGTCACAACCTCACTATTGCATGCATGACTTTGAAACACTTTCTATTTTACTTGAATCACACATGTCTATGATACTTGAAAAACAAGTTCACGGATTTAAAACCAAATGGTGTCCAATCATTAAAATACCAATTACACACAAAAATATCTCAGAGATAGGATTTGATTCAATGTTTCTAAATATGTGAGTAGTAGCTTTAAGTTTAAGATAGGGTTGTGGCCGTACCACTTAGAAGTTGAGTGGACAATGGTGGGCATGTCCTTAAATAAAAGCTACAATTTGACTAAGCTCCTCTTCAATTATGCTTAAAGGTTTGCTTTTTTCAAAAACAAAATTTAAAGTAGAATGAACTGTTTTACATGATAAATTTGTTCAGATGACTATTTGAATTTATGTCGATTTTTTAAACTATAAATTTGAGTTGAAAATACTTATATATACTTGACTTGAAGAAACTCGGGTTCATTCGGATTGTGTATAAAGTTTGTAGGTTTTCCTAACCTACCCGCACAATTTTTCTAAGATGAGTCTAACTAAACCAAAATTTGGTCGGGTCCAAACTATCAGCTTTAGAGGATAAGCCACCAAACTGAAAATAATATGGACTCACGACCTCATATTCTCGTTAAAAAGTATATGTATTGAATTATTAAGTCATCTTCTAAAGACACTGAAAAAATTTGTTCATTGTTTAAACCAGTTTTCATTACTTATAAGATAATTTTGTCACCATTTATGTTATAAAATTAGCTTTTTCCTATAATGAATTTTTTTAATAAAGCGTTCAATTTATAAAACATATTGCACACACTTAATAGAATTTAAGTTGACAATTTTGTTCATAAAGTTACTGGTTTTTTTAAAAAAAACTTGTAAATTCATTCATTGAAAAAATCTTGTTGAACATAGAACATAACTGAATCCGGGACATTTTTCGAATCAAACTTATTAACACATTATATTTTCTTAAAGGAATATTAACACAGTATTAGTATAAGTATTTTTGTTCAATACTTAAACAAAACTCTAATTTCTTTTATTTATGTGTGTAATAAGTGGAAGACACGATAGTGTGAAATGACGAAAGAGACCCTGATGATTGATCCAACGGTCAGAAAAGAATGGGCTAAAAAGGTGATGATGATCTCGTCATCCACCTGGTGAGTTACAACCCGATAAGTCAATCCTCCCTCTTTGAAGGATCATGTCGAAAAAGAATATATTCTTTATTTAATTCAGTAACTAAAATAATACTTGTAGAGTTATCAACAAAAGATTAAAATCAGATAATTATTTGTTTTTATCTATTATATACATATATAATATTATTGTTTTTTATACATCAATTTAGCGAAACATTGGCTGTATATGTATTTAAATATTGGAGCCAAACTTTTGGAAGGGGCGATTTCTTGGGTCAAATTAAGAGAGAGAAAATTCAAGATTGTTAAAAGTCTTAAAGACAAGTATGCATTTTAAATATATATTTGTTATATTTAGAAAGCAAAAATTAAAATAAAAAAAACAGAGATATGACCTTCAGAATATTATTTTTCTTCCGTCTTTTGGCTAATGATATCTAGAATTGAGTTCGAGACTCAGAAAATGCAGCTGCGTTTGGTAGGTAGAGGTTTGCCGCCCTTATAGTTCCACATTCCCGGCTCGAATGAGGATTAGTCTGAGTGTTGTGTGACTTAAAGGTGCTGGTCTCGAGCTGATCGCATGCCCGCTTAGAAAACTTCATGGTTAAAACAAAAAAAATGATATCTAGAATTGATTTTAGTGTAGGCATACCTATATGTGGAGGCAAAATTATAAAAATGTAAGGATAGATGTGATTTTTTTTTCTACAATCGAGACTAAATTTCAAAGTCTTAACATTTTAGTAGAAATAGTTACTCACATAGTTCACTATTGTATTCGTCTCTATAGTTTGAAGTGTTAATTTGTCACGCATGTTGATTTAACATAATATTTATTAAATAATATGAAACACTTACTTGTCAAATTTGTTAAGGTGATATATATAAAATATTATTGCAAAATAATATGTAACATCAATCATGTGTTGATGAATGTTTTTAATCATAGAAATAGTCTACTATTAATATCAAATATTTATGTAAAATAAAGTGAAGATGAGCTCCTTTACACATTGCCATTATGTGGAAAACAACATACCATAATTAGATGGGTGGGGGCATCAATCCCTTTACCCCAAAAAAATAATATTAGACTCTTTGGTCAAACAAGACAAGAGCACCACTATTCAATATTTGCCTCCAAATTTTCTTTAATTTCCATTGGTTCAATAGGTTTTTGATGCCTCAATCTCCATCCTTCCTATCTTTTTAGGAAAATACACATCATTTTATCAACCAAGCAAATCCTAAACAAGAACCTACCCTTTTTTTCTTGCAAATTTCTCTCACACACACTAGACATGAGATGATGGGTTTTTGAGTGACTATACAAAACAAATGTCTTTTATGGAAAAAAGTAGAAATTTTTGGGCAAGTAGCAAGAAAAAGTTGGAGTTGAGAGAGGATCTAATTTTAAGTCATTTTCTAATAGAGTAAAATGGTCTATAGACCATTCTCTCCCCAACTTGGACCTTTTCTTCCTCCCCCACTCATCTCTTTATATCTCCTTCCCACCATTGGCTTGTTTTCATTTTCATTTTCATTTTCACATCAAAATTCTCTCCATCTCCTCTCTCACCACAGATCCAAAGTTGGGAAGAGAAAAAAAAAATGGTGGGTTCCTATTCTTTTCCCTTTCTCTGAATTGGGTTCCTTTTATTTTAAGAAAAAAAGAAAAAAAAATTCAGCTTTTTCATATGCTATCTATGTCAACTACTCACTATCTTCTTGAATTGTTCTGATATTTGCAGGAAGAAGGTGTACACCAGCAAGACACATGGGAAGGCTATGTGGATTGGAGGAGCCGACCGGCCGCCCGAGGCCGCCATGGAGGCATGGTGGCCGCCTTTTTTGTGTTGGGTATATGTTTATATATGCACTTCTTAATTATTCAAAACTATTTGATCCTCATAAAACCCATCTTAGGACACACTTTTGTGCTGTTTAATGTTTCTTTTAGTACTCATGTAAAGTACTAAATAAGTTTGTGTATGTATGTGCAGTGGTGGAGGTATTGGAGAACCTAGCATTTTTGGCAAATGCAAGCAACTTGGTGCTGTATCTGTCTGAGTACATGCACTTTTCACCATCAAAATCTGCTAACAATGTCACAAACTTCATGGGAACAGCCTTCCTTCTTGCCCTCCTAGGAGGCTTCTTGTCAGATGCTTTTTTCACCACTTATCATATCTACCTGATAAGTGCAGTCATTGAACTTCTGGTAAGCTAGCTACACATTCTCTTTTTTTGCCTTGCTTAACCAATTTGGTAGTACTAATATTTAGTATCCGAAAAGAAATAAAGTAAAACCTAACTGCACAAACGTTACTAGACGAGTAAGTCCACGGGAAAACGTGAACACATGAAGAAAAATAATGCATACTGATTATGAAAATGTCTTGACGAACATGAATAAGCACGAAAGCTGGAGTCTAATTGGTATGGGTTTTTTTTATTTTATTGTTTTAGTTTGGCTGCATATTCTGCTATACATGTGTGGGTTTGTCTGATGCTTCAAGAGATGACCAATGCATGGAGAGATAAGGGTTTGATTGCAGAAGCAAGAATTGGAGCTGCAATAATATATAAGAATCTTAACATTAGAAGCAAAATTGGAAAGATATTATTGGAGAGAGCTGAGCAAGTTGATGACTTCAGATGCAACCAATATTGCAGTCAATGATGCTCAGATGATCTTTCATTACTCTACATAAAAAATTATATATAAAAGAACAATTCAATCTTATTATTATATTAGGGTTTGGTCAATCAAGAAAGCTTAGGAGCTAAGAATGATTTTCCCATCCAACACCTCCTAAATTGTACAACACTAAACGCCAACAAAATTTGAGCTCCCAAGTATATTCTTTTGACTGAAATAGAGTTAACGTTAAGGTACGTAATAAATAAATTAATAATATACTTTTTCATAAATTTTCTGATTCTTTTCTATTGAATTCGAACTTTGGATAACAAAATTCGACAGTTAGAAATATTTTTTAAATGCTTACACTTAATTATTTAGGATAACGTTTGCATCTTCTAAAATTGGCGGATGCTTATTCGTCATGTACTATCATTGCTTCTTTAAAAAAAATTAGAATTTGTACATTTTCTATCTTCATGCGACTCTGCTTCGTCTAATTTTTACAAATTGTAGAAACTTTCATCGTTGCCTCTCCTAAAAGTCTAGGGCCTTCGGACCGTGTCTTAGTCTCAGCGTGGCTAATCATCTTTCCGATCCAGCTATTGACCATGAGAGCTGTTGCCAAAACTAACCTACAAATTACTTTTCGGTGGGGAGTAATTGAACCCAGTCTAGAAAGCTCTATTTTCTGAAAATGAGCCCTAAATCTTCCACTCCATAATCTATAGAATAGCTGGGGCACACTTTAAACCATAATTAACAGTACAATTTCATTAATTAGATAATGGTTCACTTCATCTTTTGGTTATAATTTGACTTTGTCCCTTAAAACATGAAAAAGCTACCCAATTATGTCCAAGTGGATACATATTTAAATCATATAATAAAGTCAATCAAAAGATCAAATTATTAAGAAAAATCCTCTCCTAATCATATGAATTTAATCATGATCCTTGAACAAATTTTTATGGTGTAGGGCACATGTAAATGGGTCCCTCTCATATTTACAATCTTGCCACTCTCATGCAACGTATCCACATTTTTCAGTGAATGCTATGCTAGGATTGGAATTTAGAGGACCCATAAATTAAATTTATTATATTTTTGTTGGCATTTATTATTTTGGGTCACTCTCATATTATAGGACAAAAGCATAGCCTTCACTTTCTCATCATTTTCAGCTTTGAAAGCAAATATCAATCTTGTCCTCTTCAGTCTCTCAGCCAGTAGTTTCTATACCCTACGTGGCACGTGTCTCCTCCTTCTTCCACCACGTGGTGCTATCTTTGTCTGAAAGACACGTGTCAGAACACGGTTGAATTGTCTTTGTATTTGATGTGGTAGTTTTGATCCTCCAATGTCTAAACACTTGGGTGTTGTGTTGTGGCCGGCCTTGTGGGAACTCATGACAAATCCACTTATAGTCTTATAGATTGTGTCGTATTTATATAAGGCTTCGAAAACACGTATGTTTGATTAATAAGTATATTATTACACATATAACGTGACATGCACGTTTAAGAGTATAATTGAAAATTAATTTGATGATGTGTTAAACGTGTTAAAAAGTTTTGTATCAAACGTGTTGGTATTATCACGTGAAATGTGTTGAGTTGTGTTTGTGTCAATCGTGTCGTGTCAATACAGTCTATTTAGTTACCATCTTAAAAGTGTCGTGTTCATGTTGAACCTTGTAGAGCGATTACTAAACATGTCGTGTTGGGTGGTGCAACCTCACAAATATCTTTCAGCACAACACATTCACATATTGCCGACTTTATATAATAAAAAAAAACATGTAAGATTGGCAATTTGAGTTGGAAAACTTAATTGGAATCCAGTTTGAAATCTTACAAATTTGTCTGGAATGCAATCTTTGTAGATAAATTAGACTGGCTCAAACTTGAAAATGACAAGTCAAGTTTATATCCAATTTTCTGGTTTTAGAAGCACGTGAAAGTGATATATACACACAAATATGAAGCAAGTGTGTGATCACTATTGAATGGTCATAGCTTCTGTTGAAGTTGAAACCATGCACCATTTTTAACTATGAGCCAAGGTTTCTCATAGTGACATTTCAGAAGAATCATCCAAGAAGTTGGGTGGAGCTTAACACGTGGTTTGTGGGCCCACCTTTGTGCTTTTCAGTAGGACATTTTCACATCAATAGATCCGGACAAGACCCTAAAGTTCCACTTTCAAAAGAAGAAAATAAAAATAAAAATAAAAAAATTTATAAAAAGAAAAACTCCAAAAGCAATCTAATGTCCTCAGCCCAGCCCGTCTTAGTTGGATCGTATAAGACTTGGGCCAAGGCCCATAAAATAGAGGACTCATATAAAAAAAACTAATTTATTTATTTATTTACCATACACACATTTCCTCACGAGAAATCGTGTGTTCAATTTATATTAAATAGTATGCATTATGATTCACTAATATTGTCTTCTTGTTACTATGTGACAGGGTTTAATTGTCCTCACTACACAAGCTCGCTTGCCTTCCTTAAAGCCACCATCATGCGACCGATCCAACCCGAACGTTCCATGCCAAGAAGCTCAGGGAGGACAAGCCGCAATGCTTTTTCTCGGCCTCTACATGGTGGCGCTCGGCATTGGAGGCATCAAGGGCTCATTGCCGGCGCACGGGGCGGAGCAGTTCGACGAGAGCACACCTAAGGGGAGGAAGCAGAGGTCCACATTTTTCAACTACTTTGTATTTTGCCTTTCCTTTGGTGCCCTTATTGCGGTCACATTGGTGGTTTGGATTGAAGACAATAAGGGATGGGAATGGGGGCTTGGGATTGCCACTTTTGCCATTTTTTTGTCTATCCCAATCTTTCTTGCTGGCTCTACCACTTATAGGAACAAAATTCCTTCCGGAAGTCCACTCACAACCATTGCCAAGGTATGTAAATCATTGTTATCTTATCTTGTTTCAGGTTTATGCGTAATATGTGCGAGTTTGTCTACCCCAATAAAAAAGTGATCATGTTCATTTTATACAATCCAAACTCAAAAATTAGGATTGGAGATTTCAGTTGTCTATATGTACAAATTCAAATCATAATTATAGCATAAGCTAGTACGCATAAACTATTATATCCATTAATCACATATATTCATAAAGCTAATGTACACTGTGTATTTATGATTTTGGTCCTAATCGAAATTTTTAATTCAACGGGACTGACTTGTCTTCCAAGTCACTATCATTCCATGTCCCGAAGGGCATGCACTGATCATAGTTAGTTCACAACATGCTAAATGTTTGTGTATGTGAACAAAAAAATGGATACAGATGATTGTTCTGCACCCATGAATGCATTAAGCCATATATGAGTTTAAATTAGGAACTGCGTTTTCTGATTGTCTTGACTGAGTCTCATTTACATGCAAATGACAACCTTGAAACTCTTCTGAAAATGACATATTTTTGGGTTGTGCAGGTATTGCTAGCATCCATATTCAACACATGCCTCTCAAGAAGCCCAAGCAATGCCATAGCAAGCATGGCCACAAGCCCTTCAAACAACCCCACCAACAAACCAGAACAACAACACCCCAAACCATCTGATCCTCCTCAAACCCCAACACAGAGCCTCCATTTCCTCAACAGAGCAGTAGTGAACAAACCAGCCCACACCTCCCTCCAATGCACAGTCCAGCAAGTCGAAGATGTCAAGATCGTCCTCAAAATGCTCCCCATCTTCGCCTCCACCATCATGCTCAACTCGTGCCTCGCCCAGCTCTCCACCTTCTCCGTCCAACAAGCCGCCTCCATGGACACCAACCTCGGCTCTCTCAACGTCCCTCCCGCTTCCCTCCCCGTCTTCCCCGTCATCTTCATCATGACCCTCGCGCCTCTCTACGACCACTTCCTCATCCCCTTCGCTCGCCGCCTCACCAAATCCGAATCCGGCATCACCCACCTCCAGCGCATCGGAATCGGACTCGTTCTCTCCGTCGTAGCCATGGCCGTCGCCGCCATTGTCGAGGTCAAGAGAAAAAGGGTCGCCACCAGATCTGGGTTGCTCGATTCCGAAAACCCACTTCCCATCTCGTTCCTCTGGATCGCTTTTCAGTACTTGTTTCTGGGTTCTGCAGATCTGTTTACTTTGGCTGGTTTGCTTGAGTTTTTCTTCACCGAAGCTCCGGCGAGCATGAGGTCTCTGGCCACCGCTCTGTCGTGGGCGTCTCTGGCGATGGGGTACTATTTGAGCTCTGTGATTGTGTCGATTGTGAACAGTGCCACTGGTGGCTCAAGCCACAGGCCATGGCTGGCTGGTGGGAGCTTGAATGAGTATCATCTGGAGAGGTTTTACTGGTTGATGTGTGTGCTCAGTGGGTTGAATTTTTTGTTTTATCTCTTCTGGGCAATGAGGTACAAGTACAGAGCAACAAGCAGTGGTTAGTGAAAGTGAAGACAAGTTTTTGTTTTTTGGATGGGATCAGGTTAGATGTGTACATTTTTTCAAATTAGAGGGTGTGTGAGAAACAGATCAGAGAGTACAGAAATTGGGATTTGTGGTGCCCATTTTTGGAATATCATCATTGTTCCTCTCTTGTAATGATCATGTTAGATTTGACAATCACGTTGAGTTCGTGTTGGGTCTTCAAAATTCACACGCACGAATTGGTCGTGTTATGACACGTACAGCACACACAGCTCGCAATTGGTCGTGTTATGACACTTACAGCACACACAGCTCGCAAGAGTTGCAGCCATGCAGATACATGCAAGTTGCAAGTTTTACGTATAAAATGTACCGACTAGGACAATTCAGTTTGTTAATCACACTTTTTCCAAAAATTAATTGGATCTATTTTCTGCAACTTGTCATGCAAAAATGCTCTAATTCAGACACCACAAGGGTTGGAAACTGCTCAACAAAGTCCAAACAAGTTTTGATCCTAAAAAATACACTCTGGTTCTCACTTCAAAGTTCAAACAAAACAAATACTACATGGTATGAAAACTTTTATATATGGACAATGGAGATTCCATCAGTGTAACAGCCATTTCTTGATTTTCTTTTTTCTCGGCTACCACTAGATCAATTACACTTGCAAGCTTAATATATTGGATTCATCATCTTGTAAGAAAAACAGTAACGGAAGTAGCAAAGAATATGTAAATTATCGTCCCTATGATCTAGAGGTTCCGGCACCCATCGAAAGAGTCCTCACAGCTACCTTAACTGCGCCGATAACACTAAGCTGCCGCATCCCAGGGCTCAGCCCTGTCCTGTCCTGGTTTTTACAGCCTTCATCTTGTTGAACACTCACAAAGTATGCCACCTGAAGAACCACAAAGCAAAGAGGTATAAAAAATATGATTCTCTCCAACAATAAGCTACAGTTCTCTTAATATAATACTATTGTGCACCCGAAATTTGTGCGCCTAACAAACAGCAATATTCTTAAAACATAAGTATGCATCTATACATAGAAGATTTGTTGGTGAATTAGACAAGTAATCAGCATTTTAATTATATAAACAAAGGCGAGGAAACAATATCGCTATTCTTAACAGTAATTGATAGAACAATGTAATTGATATCTGACATCACCTGTGTGTCGTAGGACCATCACATCCTATTTTCCCTCCCCTTCAGACTTCCCTCCCAACTACTTAATCCCGTAGTGAACAACAAACCTCAACTATAATCAGAACTCTAGAAAACTCTTTCATAGAACAAGATCGTGCATCAGACAAAAGTTAATAAATATTTGTCATTTCAATCAAAGCCAAGCCTTGGCAAGGTTCTTACAGCTATTCAAAGCCAAGGGTTGACGGGGCAAACTTACTGACCAAACTATAATCATGCAAGACATGTTGCATCATTAAGGTTCATTGGGAGGTACTAAGAACAGTTATCAACTTTTTCTACCAAAATTTCAACACAGATCTCAGTAACCAACAGTTCCTATGATGCTCATCAACATCGCATAAGTTATAAGGCTTTAGAATGACACCATTTAGGACACTTGAAAACTTTTTGTTTCATTGCGCTTGAAACAAGTCCATGATCAACTTGACAGCTATACGAAATCCATATCATCGTTGTTTTAGCCTCCATTATTTGTCGCTAGAGTAGGGGCCGTGAAAACACCTATTTGGACTAAACACCTATTTGCATTAATTACCCTCAATCAATGTCAAAATCAGCTCATTCAATGCACTAAGTACGCATATTGCAATTAACCAAAGGCCAAATAATTATTTAGGAATACTGTCATTTCCAAAGAAACAAACATCTCCCTCGCAACAGTTTGAGGTTTAGGGATGTCTGGCGGTGGCGCGACCAACCTTGTTACATCAGTACACGCACAAGTTACAAATTATGAATGCAAGACCAGATAATGATATACACTATTTACTTTTCTTTGTTCATAGTTAAGTCAAAGGAACATCCACATGATGAATGAAACATCTGAGTTCTAAACATTATCGTATTAATGAAACTCAACCAGCGCTATAACAATACCTTGCCAGAAGCATTACGAACAGGTGATATATGAAGAAGATTCCAAAATGAGCTCTTGTCCTTCCTGAGAATGTAGCAGAAGAATACCCTTTAGATAGAACAAACCAAATGTAGTTCCACTGAAACATATTGGAAACGTAGTTGAGTATCAACCTGTAGTTTAAGATACGTACTGTGCATGCTTGTTCACTACGAATGCTGTCTTTTATCTGAGAAACAAAAGCAATTTGGGTGTAACCATATACTCCATTCCAGTGGTGCGAGGACCAGGTTACATGGAAAAGATTCAAGAATTACGTTGAGCTAGAAATAGAATACCTGGTATAGAGTTGTGGGATCCGTATCCTCCCCATTCAAAAATCTACAGTTCTGCCCCAACACCTCATGTCTAGCATAACCTACAGAAGGAATTTACTGATGTATAGCATGGTCTATAGATAATTCTATTATCCATGAACATTCTTCGGCGAATTTAGAAAAACTGTAAAGCTTTAAGTACCTGTCAACTTTAAGAAAGCGTCACTTGCATAAACTATAGGCATGTCGTCTAAGTGTGGATCAGTTCTGCAAGACCGCACAAACAAATGAAATCAGCAATCTTCATAAAGCAGACATCTGTGATGAAGTAACAAAATTTAGGAATTTGCAATAACTCACAATACAAAGCTTTGTTTGATTCTACCAAGAGAAATATTTATGGATGAAGCATGAAGGCCAATCCCAGGTACGCTGCATCTCTTGGCACACACCAATCTGCCAGTCAACTCACTATAGTGAGTTAGCACTGAAAATATATTATGAATGGCAGTCGCAGCTCTTCGCTTCTCTATGTCAGCTGCCTCGCATGACTCCTCAATCTCATATGCTGTAAGGTACAAAAGCTCAACTAAGAGGATGGAGTAAAAATTGTTCACTTGCACAAAGAGTAAAGGAAAATGTAAATGAAAAGAAACTAAAATGAGAAAGAGTATCGGAAAACAGGGTGTGTCCAACCAATGAAGTGCTGACATTACAACAAACATACATACTATAAAAAGTCAAGATTAAAAGGAAAGGTGTATCAATACAAAGAGAAATATCTAAGAGCTACCAATGACAAAGCACTGAAGCAAAACGCCACTTGAATTCTCATCAAGAACATATACTTCAACTAGTTCATATCAATGCAAAGAGAAATATATAAGAGCTATCAATGACAAAGCACTGAAACAAAATGACACTTTAATTCCCACCAAGAACATATATACTTCGACTAGTTCCCATCAATGCAAAGATAAAATGTAATAAATTGACACAACAGGAAACCATGAACCCCCAGCAATGATCAAGTGATCAATGAGAAGTACGAAGTTCACTTCTTCATTTTCACATAAGGTAGCATTTGAATTAAAATAAACTAGAACGGGAATGAGAATAAAGAATGAGATTCTCATTTCAAAGCTTTCTTAGAACCAAAAAATCATAATCCAAACATGAACAATAAGAATCTCATTCCTGAACCATCCAAACACTATCTAAGAGTCTAATATATCAAAACACGAAAATACAATCAACTAAGCTCAATTCATCATTAAAGCATTCAGCAAGATAAGATCATACTAGGAATGAGAGTGAGAAACAAACCTCTATCATCAGAGTCCAACACTGAATCAACAGCTACAACCCGACCCAATTCTACAGAACACACTTCCCTCCTACATGAGCCGAACACAATATCACGCAGCCTAGACTCATCCTCACTCAAATTCACACTTCCAGACAGTCTCGGCTTCCTCGAAATGGGAACCTGAACCGCCACGAAATGGATCACCCTCCCATTCTCCTTGCTGAAAACCGGAGACATATGGAACAGCATCCAAAACGGCGTCGCGTCCTTGCGGTAATTCAATATACTGACCTGAACCGTCCTCTCTCCCCGAATCGCCTCCCGAATCTCCATCACCGACCTCCGGTCCGTCCCGGGTCCCTGGAAAATCCTCCCGTTCCTCCCAATCACCTCGTCCCGCGAGTACCCACACATTTTCAGGAACCCGTTGCTCGCGTACACAATTGGGTTCCCAGAAATGCAAGGATCGGTGATGGTGAAATTGTCGGGCAATTCGTCGAGCGCTTCGCGAACCCACTGAGAGTAGCGACTGTTGAACGATTGCTCGATCAGACCCGATTGCGACTCCATCGTCCCAGCTCCTCCGCTACTGCTACAAAACCACGACCTCGAATTCGAATTCTCTGTACGCTGAGCAGTCCCAATCCCATGTGGCACGTTTAAGCTTCTGTTCAGCTCAGCCTTGAAAGCCATCAAAACAATCGAATCAAAACAAAATTCTCGGCAATTAAAACCCAAAGCCAAAAGATTTTCTACAGAATCGCAAACAAAGAGACGATAAAAACAAATGGGTCAATCGAAAGTGAAGAACCTTACATGAACTAGCTACATCCCTATTGGGTTGTGAATTATAGTGAAGAATAGCAGATGGAGCCACCGAGGGAACCCAAGATTTTTTTGGAAAATATCTTTGTGAAAATTTTGGTGTATCGAATGAACAGAAACGATTGAGAGATGCCCATCAATCGATTTTTCTTGCATAAAAATAAATAATATAGATATTCTCTCAATCGAGACAACCTCAAGAGAAAAAACACGACTCTGCAGAGTCACACAAATTTTTTGTAGATTTTTAGGAAGCTTTTAACTTCTTATCTGTATCTGCTGGAAAACGTTTTTTGTCATGTTTTATTTATATTTATTTTCCTACTTTGTTAGGTTCTTGTTTTTCTCATGTATTTATATTGAAAAATAAAATTGGTGGTGTGACCCAAAAGCCAATGACTGTAGCGAGCTGCGAATTTCAGGTGAAAACTCACTGTGCTCGATTAGATGAAGATGGTGAAGGTTGTATCTTCCTCTTTTTTCTTTCTCTCGTATTCAGGGAAGGTCTTAAATGTTTGTATTATCCCATTATTATAATGAAAAATATTATAATTAAATAACCAATCTAATTAATTTAGAACAATGACATATTGGTTTATTCATGCCTTTGGTGTTCAACTTAATTGAATTTGATTTGGGAGGATACGAAAATTCTAAAATATTTTGTGTTCAATTCAATCCGATCAAATTCTATCACATGAAAACATGCGAACTTTGAATTCATCTCCTTCCTTTTTCATTCGGGAGATGATTTGGTGTATGTTTTTTATACGTATTTTAAATTTTCAAACAATTATCATAGCAACGTTAGACATTCAATGGTTGAAAACTAGCTCGAAGAAAGAAAATTGTTGGTGTATTGAATGACATTAACTTATGTGAAATTTAACATATTAATAAGCAATATTATATTTTCAAACAACTATCAGTACTTTCTCATACTCATTAGTATAAAAGATATCGCATAAATAACTTGTACTAGATTTGATAATTTCGATATGATCCCTCACGTGTTCGAAATATAATCTAATTCGATAAATTTTGAATTGAATTAGACATGTTTATTTTACGATAAAAATTCAAATTTATCTGATATGGTCAAGTTCTTTAAAATTTAATTTTATCCTATAAAATTTTTTAATCTGAATTTTCACCAACAAAACATCAAAATGACACTTCACTTTCACTTTTGTTAGATCCTCTTCTTCACTTGATGGCTTTTTTGTTGGATAGCGTTCACTATTGTCCATAATCTTCCTCATCCTCTTCCAATCATAGCTTGTTTCAATTTTGTGGTGGGTCCCAATATAAACTCCATTATTGATCTGGGCCATTCAAAAGTTAACCTGCCGTTAAAAACAACACCCAAATGGACCCACAGTAGTGTAGTGTGCCATGCACGAGCACCACTCGTATTAAAAGCCAAGTCAACAGAATCGACGGCCCACAATCTTTGAATATTAAATAACCTGATCCAAACGACAGAAACGGACACGTAAGCAGAAACTGGCGCTTATCCATCCGCGTCAGCTTTGTTTATAGATAAGTACAGTCAGTATCTTCTTTATTTCTGAATTTTAATAATGGAGCGGTTTACACAGTATCGTAGCCACGAAAATATTAATAAAAAATTACTGGTCGATGTGCACATTTGGCGCATCGCCGCGTCTCCACGTGCCCTATGCTGAGTCATTAGCACGTAATGGAGTGGAGTTTTGGTTAGATGTGGAAGACGCCATGTGAGCTCGGGCAAGAAGAAGAAAAAAAGAAGTTATGATTTGTGATGTAATGTGGACCCACTCCTACATCAATTTTCAGTTGATATTTAGTTGGAAAATATCTTATTTTAGTCTCTCCATTATCTTTTTTTTTTTTCGGTTGAATTATATTAACGTGACAATTTTTATTTTTAATTGATGTCGTAATCACATGACGATTAGATCAGTTAAATTTACTTACGATACTAGTGTTGAACAAAAATGTATTATTTGGGGCCGTGGTCACTATGTTAATTTTGTCTAGCCATCAAATTATACAAAGTTGTAGAAAAATGATCTCATTTATAGATTTTGCTAATTTAAGTGTCATGTGATTTTTACCGTCAACAAAAAATAGATTTGAAAAGGATTGTTAAGTTAATTTAAAGTTACTGTTGTGAATTAAACCAATTTGAAACAAAACAGTATAATTGAGAACCGATTATAATAAAATTTATCAAAAATTAAATTAGTAATAATTAGAACAAAATAATAGTTGAGGACCAAAATAAATCATTTTCATATCTTCTTATTTATTTATATACACATGTATTTTAATAAAATAAGGAGTACAGTTTTTAAACGAATACGGATTAGTATAAGAATCTCGTGGGTAATTTTTTAAAGTTTAGCATGAATACTTTATTTGGAAAAGGAAAGTGTTATCTTTCGTGATTCACATATAAAATAACTCATGTTATTAAATACAAATATTATTATGGAGTATGCTAGCATAAAATGAGAGTGATGATACTATTTTATCTAGTCGACATGTTTTTTGTAAAGTTGTGAGCAAGCAGAAACACTAATTAATTTGAGTTTATCTTTTGTGCCACCCATATATATTAATAGTGGGTATGACCGATATTGACATGAGACTTGATTTATCACCCACTTATATTTGTGTACAAGTGCACATAAAACCATATATGTATATATTCATATAATATAGAGTTAAAGATTGAAAAAAAAACTCAATTCGATCTGTGAACAAATGTATTTGAATCCTTGAATTTTTTATTTTGGGACTTAATTTATAAAATTGTTTGTGAATTTTTATTTTATATTTCAATTGATTATACCATCCACATGTTTATTTTACCATAAAATGTTGATGTGACAAAAACTGATTAATAATACACATTATAGAGGACATACAAAATTACTTAATAAGTTTGCTATAACAGTAAAATATTGAGACTAAAGACCACAAATTGAGTTGGCTGTGTCCTAAGCACATGTATGTGTGCGCGGTCAGCAGTAAGCACAATCCAGTTTGACCAATTCGGCCCATTTAAGCCCAATTTAACACAAGAAGCATATGATCACGCAATCTACACAACATTGTATGTGTATGTGTACAGATTCAATATACATGAAAGTTCTATAATTATTTATATCAAGTTCCTTCTATAAATACCTCATATTTTGTGAATTTATTCTACTAAATCATATTCACCTTGTAGGGAAAATGACTTGAGGGAGGCGGGTCGACGGTTATTGGTGTTGGAGGCAAATACAAGATCTATTATAGTAACTCTTTAGTTGCGGAAGAGGGAGGCAGATCGAATAGGGTTGTTGTTGGATGATTGCTTTTCACTTTTAGACAAAATTGATAGTTTCGTGCTCCTTTTTGTTTATTACTATGCGAATTCAAAAGCTCACAAATTAGGTATTGCCAATTTTTGTGCTAAAGTAAAAGAATTTTTTTTGGACAATTGAGAGCTACGCAACATGTCTCATCCCATACTGTCGCAAGGAAGCTCAAACCCGGGACATCAAAGAGAATCCAAAACATTTTCTGGAATTGAAGTTTACGTGCAATTTTTTTTTTAAAAATTGGATATAAAAGTAAAATTGTGTAACATTATTAAATAAAGAAAAATAGTTTGGGGTTACACCAAGAACGGGCGGGTTTGACCCGGCCCGCTTTGGCCACCAAGGTCCAGAAAGTGCAAAACACAGGCCCGTTGTGTGGGATTCAGATGGAAAGAGGAGCCGAGCCCGGTAGGCCTCTCTGAACCTACTCCGCTCGTGCGCAGTGGATCTCTCCCTCTTCCTCCGCAATTCTCAGGCGACACTTCGCGATCTCCGATCAGGTAACCTTCACTGTTCCGATTCTCCACGCCATATCCGTATCATCTTTCGTCGGATCCGTTTACCAGCACACAGATCATGCCTGGTTCAAACTGATTGTATTTCAAAAAAAAAATCTAGGAAATGGCCTGTATTCTTCAGCTGGGCAATTTTTAGGTTTAATTGTTCAGGAATTTACAATTCAAGCTCTTTTTATGTGTACTTTCCATGTTACAAGTATGTGATTGGAGGCTAGATCATAGGAAGTAGTTGTAGTGTTTGGTGCAGAGTTCACATCTGTTATTGAGAGTTCATTTTTCGTAATTTGATATGTAATGATTTGGAAGGCACCTGCAATGCATAAGTATGCATTATGATGTATCATAATTTTGCATTACAAGCTCCTGGTTGCGATGGTTGGTTATTCACTTTTCATTGTTAAGTTTATGGGATGCTGTATTCATAAATGTTAGATGTGATAACTGTGGTACTGTAAATGTTTTTCATTTTTGGTAAGTTGAGTTGGAAATTAGACATGGAAAAATGTATTTGGTAACTTTGAGTGCGGGCAAGTGAGTTAATTAAGAGCATAGAATGATAGATGAACTTATAGGGTGAGAGTAGTTGAGAATATATGACATGGTAATGTGAGAAGTATGCTGAAAGATTGTAGTAATTTTTTAAACTGCTTTGCAGATGAAGATAGCACTGATGTTTATGCTTTACAGTTCACACTATATATTGGATCATATATGTCTCTGAATGTCATTATAAGAGAATGAGTTCAGCTTACATGTAGTTTTCCTTTTTAAAGAAATTTATATCCTCTTCCGAACAATGTGATGCAAGCATGTACAGTTTTAATGAGTCAATGACTGGTTCAGAAAAGGCATAAGTACAGGATCTGGTAGATTCATTTTTTTTTTCCAAAGGGACTTATCCATCTTCCATCCTTTTGGACCAGCTATATGTCATCTTACTGATTATATAAATTACTCCCTTTGTACCAAAATGAGTATACTGGTTTCTATTTTGAGAAAAATTAAGAAGTTAGTTATTGTTGTACATTTCCTCCTCTTATAACCCCATGAACATGTGTTGTAACAAGTTTAAGGGTTATTAACTAACTTATTATAGGTTTACTATTGGTAATTCATGCATAGCTAACTTCCTAAAAAAAACAAGACACTCATTTTGAGACAAAAAAGCAAGAGAAACATGACACTCATTTTGGGCTGGAGGGAGTATTAGGGTTAAAGATCCCAGATTCTGACTATATGCTTATGAGCTGTTAGTAAGGGAAAATTCAGTTTTTGCTGCTAAGACTAAATTAAGTACTGTTTGTGATGCAGCCGAATGCTGCTACATTGTATGGAAAGGGTACAACTAATACCACACTTGAGATGTAACTTAATAAGCTATATTTCATTAAGTTCCATATTTCTCTTTAATTTTCATTTTTGAAACTAATTTGCCATTCAGAAGCTAGGAATATACATTTTTCACTCACCTTTTCATTTGATAGTATGTCCTATTGTTCTTCCCAATATTGCAGTCGTAACATATCTTCTTTATTTGTAGATACCTTTGTCGTGAGACAATGAATTTTCTGCTGCGGACAAGCACTGTAGCAGCTGATCGGGTGCCTCCTGTTCATGAACCTCACGTGGCTGTACATCATGAGCCAAAACCTGCACCGACATTGGAGGGTCTTATGGCCGAAGATCCATATACTCAGTATCCTCCTGATGTAGAATATGAAGAAGAGACTGATGGAGTTTGTAGTGAAGCCAAACACTCAGATGTTTCTGAAGAAGAAGGCTGGATTGCTATTCCTTATAGTACTCTCTCACCTTAGATTCAACCTTTTTCTATTTTGTTTGTTTTATTTTTCTTAAGAAGTAATATGGTTGACCGCATGCATGCACACATAGATGGTTTGCACTTTTCATGTGTATGTGTGTTGTCTATAGCCTCTCTTTCTCCAGTTACTCTAGGAAGTTAAGTCTCCTCGAAGGCTACTATTGATTTAATAAGTAGCTCCTAGGGTTATATTCTGATTATTTGCTTCAAATCAGCAGCTCTAAAAAGGTTGCATATTCTGAATGTGCTTTGTGTATGATGACAATTGACAGGCGAGGATATAACCTTTTTTTTGTTTCCTATAGATTTTTTTGGCTTCTCCTATCTGGTAGTGTTATTGGAAATGCCCAGTGAGATTAAGTAAAATCATTGTAAAAGAAATTTAATCGTGGAGTAGTGTTTTCCCTATGGTCTTGTCCAGAGAAATGGGGAGTGACCAATGTGCATTAGTAGTTGTAATATGGGTGATTGAAAAAAATGCAATATTTTTTGGTGAGGGCTAGTCTGACCAAACCATATTTAGTCTATTATTTCACTGTTCTCACCATAATAGTTTTCAGTTTGCAATTGTTTCACTACAGTGGTTCCTAAAACTTGTGCTCATGAAAGTTGAATGAGATCTGCAATAAGCTCTATTTTTGTTTATCTGATGCTGGAGATTTTTTCTTTTGGTAGAGGAACTCCCGGAAAATTGGAATGATGCATCAGATATACATGCATTACGCTCTCTAGACCGCTCCTTTGTTTTTCCTGGTACCAGTATTGTTCTTCAATCTGTTGGTTAATTTCTTGTTCTTTTGCCATCACCAAGATGTTGTATTCATTACATGGGGACTGAACTTCATTACAACTCCAGGTGAGCAACTTCATATTCTAGCATGCTTGTCAGCATGTAAACCGGATACAGAAATAATTACTCCATTTAAAGTTGCTGCTGTGCTGAGTAAAAGTGGCATGGGACACACCCCTGTCAAGAAACAGAATGGAAACATGGAAGACAGAAGAAACTCAGTTTCTGGGGAAGGGGAAGTGAATTTTGATAGTCAAAATGTTGATCAGAATGGTGAAGACCAGTCAAAAGAGAAGATTGATCCACTGAAGGATATTTCTGCCAGCGAATCCCTACTTCGAATGGAAGAGTACAAAAGACAGACCGAAAAACTATTGCAAAGATTTAAAAACTCCCATTTTTTTGTAAGGATTGCAGAATCAGATCAAGCACTTTGGTCCAGAAAAGTTACTTATGAGACGGCTCCAGAATCTTCAGAGACAGATAATGAAAAGTTAAAAGGCAGATCCCGTTTAAATGCAGTTATTGATAGAGGGAATTTTGATGCCAATTCATTGGGTGGTGTGGCAAGAAATACTGTCCAGTGTTGCACTCTTTCTAGTGGAGACATGGTGGTATGTGTCACAAACTTATTGGTTGTTCATGATGTTTTTTTCTTCTACATCAGTAAGAAAAGAAGCAGTGATAATTACTTTCTGCTGTCAGTATCCGCTCTTGCATTTATTATTAACCCACATCTATATGGTTCTTACATTCGTTTTAGTTACTCAACTTTTTAATGCTCATTGCTACTATCACTGTGCATGTTTCTGCCTGATCTGTTGAATGTTCTATATTGGTCTTAGGAAACATTTGTCTGTCATAAGAAAAGAGAGTTTTTTATTGTACTATGAAATCTATAGTTATGCTAGATTTTGTAGTTTCTCACTTTCCAGATAGCTTTCCTTGTTGAGGAATGTTGATATAGAAGCTATGTTTGATAAAAAATTTGAGGGCCGTGCATTAATTTCAATCAGCTCGGCTATGGGCTCGAACTCGGATTGCCAGACTGATGATTCTATGTGGACAAGCTTACTAAGTTTAGGATGAAGATATAAATGGACTCCATAAAGATGTATTGACTTCTTAGCATTAGTATGTTAAATCTGTGTTTCATGTAAGGTAGAGATCTTCTCAGGAGCTTATTTGATAATCAGGGGGATAGCTAAAGTACCTCTACTAGGTTCAACCTTCTCTAACTTTTATAGAAGTATCAGGTTGAAGAAGTGGAACAGGGGATTTCATTTTATAGATGCGTTCATCAGTTTGGCCATATATCTTCTGAACCCTAGATTATTCATTGTGAAGGGTGACATCATATGATTAGTGTGCTCGGATAGTCTAAGTTATTAGAATTTAGTCCCACTCTCTACTTTATCTGACCTTACCCAGTGTAACTTTTTAATATAATTATTTTGTTCAATTTATCAACAGTTCCTTCAATAATTCAATTTCATGCAAATTGTTCTTTATATCATCATTAATCAACTGAGTTGGTTGGCATTTGGTAATGGTGGCCTTATATTTGTACATTGCTAAATGATGGCCCAGAAAAAAAACTTGAAAACTAATGAATTATAGTGAGTAGGGGAATGCATTTTAATAAGCCCTGGAATGATTATATTATCTTATCATTTATATCCTCGTGAAAATGAAATGAATTTTCGTCTTTATTATGGTGAATGTAGCTCCATGTCTGGGTAGAAATTTTGAGCATGCTTTTGGGTTAGGCTAGAGTCATTTGTTTTATTTGGATTTGCTTTAAAAGATGATTACCATTCAGATGTAATTCTGTAACTTCCATCATTAGGATTGATCGAATTTGGTGTCTAAGTTGATGAATTGTGCTGTGTACTGGGCCTCCATTTACTGGTTGGTACTGATAAGTTAGATTCAAGTTTCAAGTGGAGCTTTCTCGATGGCCATGCTAATCCGTTTTTCTTTTCTTAACTCAATTTGCAGTTTTGTTTAATCATAATTTTTTCCTTCTCCATTGAAGGGTAGTTGTATATTAACATAGATGTAGTGGATTGTAGCACTTTGGGTCTGCCTGAAGGCATTATTGATTCACGAAAACTGAATTTGGAGAATCCCTTAGGTAATATTATATATGGCATCCATGGTTAATATGCACGTTCATTCCCAGATCTTAAATATGGCTAGTTGAAAACCTTTATAGGTAGTTTGCTTCAAGTTCAATTATGGATGGTTATGTGACTTCATATCATATCATGGGAAATTATTTATATATCCATTTGCAAGAAGTTTTTTTCTTTCTTGCTTAACCCATACTTTAATTTCAAAATTTGGTCATGAATACTTGTACTCTCTCCGTCCTAAAACGAGTGTCCACTTTCTTATTTTTGTAAAAACTAAGAACAAGTTAGTTAGAGTTGGACATTCCCCCTTAAACCCCCATGTAGTCTTGTTGTAACAAACTCAAGGGGTTCTAACTAACTTATCTCAGGGATATTGTTGGTAATTCATGCATAACTTACCAAAAGGGAAAGTGGAATCTCATTTTGGACATTTATTTTTAAAGAAAAAGCGAACACACATTTTGAGACGAAGGAATCTTACTTAAGTTCTTGGATGAGTTAACAAGTTCTTTGGACTACTGCTTCTCATTTGATTGTCTTGTTTGGAAGAATGCAGGTGCTTTTACAAGTGAATATTGGTGTTGATTTTTTGAGAGACCCTGTCATTGAAATTCTTCAGTTTGAGAAATATCAAGAGAAAAACTTATCTTCTAAGAAACAGGACAGCATAAATCATTCAAATCAGGATCCATGTGGAGAGCTCTTGAAATGGTTGCTTCCTTTGGACAATGCTCAAGTTCCTCCATCTCGTCCTTCATCTCCTCCTTTAGCTGCAGCTTCAGGCAATACTAGTACACCTCAAAAATCTACTTCTGCAGCCTCATCTGGCTCCCAGCTCTTCTCTTTTGGGAACTTTAGAAGTTACTCTATGTCATCACTGCCTCAAAATCCTGCACCACCTGCTCAACCTCCCAAAACCCACAGTTCTAAACCAAAATTTGATCTTGAAGATTGGGATCAGGATTCTACCCAGAAGTTCTCAACAAGTAAAAAAACTGAAAGTGGAGGGCTTTTATCTTTCCGGGGTGTATCATTAGAGCGACAACGGTTTTCAGTCTCTTGTGGATTGGAGGGTATCTATATACCAGGAAGAAGGTGGAGAAGAAAACTTGAAATTATTCAACCTGTAGCAATCCATTCATTTGCTGCAAACTGCAATACAGCTGACCTTCTTTGTGTTCAGATAAAGGTCAGATTAATGATATTTATGGAACCAAGTTATTGGATAAGGATGTTTGTTAGGTTATAATTTATAATTTTTGCTTCCTATGTGAAATAATTTATCAAGTTAATTGCAGAATATTTCGCCAGCACATACACCAGATGTTGTGATATATATAGATGCTATCACAATTGTTTTTGAGGAGGCATCAAAAGGTGGACAAACATCATCTTTACCAATTGCATGTATTGAAGCGGGAAATGACCATAGCTTGCCAAATCTAGCCCTCAGGTTGTTGGTTACTCTAGATATCTTAATATGCTCAGTTTTTATAATTCTGCGACTTACCCTGGTTATTTTTTTGGAGTGATGCTTGTGTATTAAATTGTTGAGCATGAAATAATTATTAGAAGTAGTACATTATGTTTGCAGGTTTTGGAGTAGTCCCATATCAGTTAATGATGTGGTGAGCTGCTAGCTAATAATAATCTGGTCTCTGTGCTCATCACCAATCGGGTTTGAGTTGATTGAATTTCTGTAGTATCAGAGCATATTTAGTTCTAGCCTCCAGGCAAAGCTTGCCTCTGTGTTAGCAGGAGAGCTGAGGCAGTCCCACATCAATTAGTGCTGTGGTTCCCTACTAATTGAAAAGTTACACCGGACCTTTCATTTCTTTCTCATTTGGCTGCCATAACAATAATAGTAGGTGATTCTTCAAAGTTGGGTATTGCAGAATCAATGATCAATAACGGTGAAATGGTATACAGTGTTAGATGTGTCAGCATACTGAACTATACTGTTAGTGTTATTTGTAGACAATAATGGTTTATTGCACAGTGCTTATTAGCATTGATGTCTATAGGTATTAACTCCATATTATTGAAGGACTGGTGTAAATGGAAATAATTTATATTCTATCTAAAAACTTGTTAAAAGCTGTGGTTTGGTTTTTGTATGCTCACTATCAGTTTGTTATTCCTATGGCAGGAGAGGTGAAGAACACTCTTTTATTCTCAAACCATCAACTTCTATATCTAAGAATTTCAAAAGCCATGGTCAAAAGAGTCCTCAATCGTCACAGTTGCAGGCTGGAAATGCAGCATCACAGTTACATCTTCCTTCTAAGACCTTTGAAGGAAGAACGAGTATTGCTACCACTGATCAGTATGCAATTATGGTATCTTGTCGGTGCAACTACTCTGGTATCTATATTGCTCATAGTTTAGCATGCAATCTGAAATAGTTTACTTGTTTTCATTTTGATACTTTTCTCAATATTGTTTTTATATTTTAATTGTAGAATCAAGGTTGTTTTTCAAACAGCCAACTAGCTGGCGCCCAAGAATCTCAAGGGACCTTATGATTTCTATAGCATCTGAAATTTCAAGACAATATCCTGGAGCAAGTGGGAGAGTGTCTCAGCTTCCTGTTCAGGTGCTAACCCTTCAGGCTTCAAACTTGACATCCGAAGATCTTACTTTAACAGTTCTTGCTCCAGCCTCCTTTAATTCACCGCCATCAGTAGTGTCTTTAAATTCCCCACCCTCGTCGCCAATGAGCCCATTCGTTGATTTTTCCGAGTTCACTGAAAAGAGTAGTGAAAGACGAGGCAATGCGATTCAGAGGCTGACTTCAGCACCTGCTGTGTTAGACATGAATGCGAAACAGAATGCTGATAGTACAGAGTCAAGAGACCGGTCATACTCTTTTAAACAACAGGGCAGTCCTACACCTGATGTCGTTCCAAATGCTGGGGTTGGCTGTACGCATTTGTGGCTGCATAGCAGAGTTCCATTAGGGTAATAAATCTCTTCTCATTTATCTTGTTCATTTTTAAGGTTACAAAATGATTAAAAAAATTGTTATGGTCGCATCAGACGTGTTCCTTCTCAATCTACGGCGACCATGAAGCTTGAGCTGCTGCCATTGACTGATGGCATAATTGCACTCGATACTTTACAGATTGATGTGAAAGAGAAAGGTACCCATTTGACTCTCTCTCACTCTGTCAGACACACGCACACACAAACCGCGCACACAGACGCTCATTTTGTTTGATGCATTATCCATCCATTATTAGAAGAAATATGCAGTCTATGCCTTATGAATGTACTTGGATCGTGTTATGAAGTTCTTTCTTGGCTTACCATGAGGAACAATCTTATCGCCTTACAGCTCATTCAATGTGGTCAATTGTCATTCCTGTTAGCATGTTTCTTTCCTTCATTGTCTTGTTTATCAAACTTGATTAAGGAAATGCTAGAGAGCTAGGCCATCTTCCACGGTTCCACTCCTGCATGTGAAACAGCAAGAAAGAAAATGAGACCCAGTTTTAGGCTTTAGCACATACAACGTGAACACAATGCATAGATGCTGAGAGACCCATGGTAGTGGTTATACATACATAAACAATTTACCATATAGATACCTTTTTAGTAGTTCATGAAGCTGATCTAGTTGCATTGACGACCTTTTTAGTAGTTTATGAAGCTGACCTAGATGTATTGACCGGGGATAGGTAATTTTATCTGTGAATGGTTTGCATACTGGAAACATTTTTTTGGTTTTAGAGAAATTGCATATAACCTCTATGAACCTGTCACTTAATGCACATGATTTCATATAACTTTTTTTTCGAAACACTTAACATCCCACTAACTTTTTCAAACCCGTCCCGTCAATTAAATCTAACTGAAAAAACAAAATTTACAAAATACCCTTATAATCTCTTGAAACTTTAAGGAGCTACACACCATTCTCACACATTTTATTCACTAAGACAGACAACATCACTCTCTCAAGTATCGCTAAAAATACACACTAAACTATATTTTGGGAAATAGATAGGAAAATTTGGGAATTACTATAAAATAACAAATCACATGCAGTTCATGTGATAAGAGAAGGTTTTTTCAATTAGAATTAAGCATTAACTGGCAAAACGAGTTTGGAAAATTTTGTGGTTATCAGTTTTGAAAGAAGTTCTGCAAAATCATGTGCATTAAGTGACAAGTAAAACCCTTTATTTTTTTATCAACAAGAAAATCAGAAATGCAAGTGTCGTTGAGATCTACCTTATGGTATAACAGGTCGTACGTATATCCCCGAGTGCTCACTGATGATAAACGCGACTTCCAGCATTTCCACCGGGATTGTTTAGAAGGTCTCATTTCCACTTTACTCTTCACATTCATACCACATTTCACCATTCACTCTTTGAGAGAAACTCGAAGCTTTGTACATCATTGACAGGTGTATCGTGTTCGTAGCTTATTCTTCAGACGTGTATCGTCAACATATGAGCCTTCTCTCGCAGGTTTAACGTTAAATATATCCTTACATAGCATATTGTAAAACCATGATTTGAGAAAGGCACTTGTTGCATACACTGAAGTGGAAAAGAGTGTACTGTTTGTAGATGAGGCCATGAGGGTCCTATAATGTGAATTGTATTCAACCTTAGGCAATGCCAAATGTGTTTCATTTTTGTTTCCATTTTCTTCACAGCATTAGTTGATATGCAGATATACTGAAACCACTTTAAATTTCTGTCTAAATAAATGTGATTTTTGCGAAGAAAATTATACATGTCTCAGATTTTGTACAAAATAACGTGACAATCTGTTTAACTTATATATTTTTAATACTTTTGTTGTTTGAAATTATATTTCAACAAATAATGATTCGATGTATATGATATCACCGATCTCTCGTAAATCTTTGGTGCAAAATGTCAGATTTATGAGATGCATTGTGCACATGACACATTGTTATTCAACTAAGTAATTATTAATTAAATGATTAATGATGACATAACATATCATCTTGTACAAATATTTTGTGTAGTACCAGAAAAAAGAAAAAATAAATAAATTTACTCTTTTTGTATTCTTGATTTTCCTTTTGCTAAGTTTAACAGTGAATCATAATTTGAGCAATGCTATTTCATTTTCCATCTAAACTTTACAGCTATAATATTAACAATAATATATTAGATTCTTTTTCCTCAATATATTATCATATGTTTTAATTTCAAATTAAAGTGGATTAATTCACCTTTTTAATAATTAAATATAATGTAACTTAATTTCAAAACCTCTTGGTATTGGTAGCAAGAATGGAGTAATTCACATTTTCAAACTCAATTACTCTAGGCTTTAACAATTATGGTAATGACCTGAAGATATTATTAATTAACGTGAACCAAACAAATATTAAATTATTAAAAAAACAATAATTGTAATGATGCCGCTGAAAAAACATTATAAACTAATTCGACTAATAAGAGCCTACGCATATATGAGGCACGAATGTGAAAAATGTGAAAGACGTATCAGGCTTATTTATTGTAGCACGGGCCAACACCACACCCACAATCTTTTGGAGACATATGTTCAAATTTTCACTTAGCGACGTGTTACTTCTTCACAAAATTCAAGAATTTTAATAAAAAAGACATATCTCTAAAACGCGTACAAGAAGATAACTTAAACAAAATTATCAAAATCAACATGCGCATCTATTATATTTATAGATTATATTCTCCAAAAGTTACATCCCAAGTATCACAATCTTATATCTACAAAATAATTCATAACTAACTTGGTAGAGATCCGAAGACATAATCAATTTTTATTGAAATTCTTATATGACAATATTTTATCCGCTAAAACTTGTCTCTCAGCAAGGAGATATGCTAAAACTTATATCATCATCATAACATGCCCCAAAACTGATGTTTTAGCAAGAAAAAATAGTACTAATATAACATTTTAATCTTGCCAACAAAATGGAGTTAAATAATTTGTCTCTTATGAACGAACACTTCTTTAGAGTATTGTCTTGTTTTGACCATTGATTTGATCATTTTTAAATTTTAATTATAAGCTAAAAACTAAACAATCATAGACGAGTATAACCAAATCAGTAACCGCATTATTTTCGAGTGTTGTGTTGCCAAATAGCTTGTGGATTGGATTAATAAACGCAAACGCTCTAATAAAGTATAATTTTTTTTAAGTGACGAGACATGTTAGTATTGACGAAATGTAATTCAATAAAAATACGTGTTTTTTGGCTTTGCTTATTTAAGCATGCAACCCACATTGTCTTGTATAATTATAACATACCCCAAAACTAACATTGTAGTCAATGATAATAATACAAATTAAAATAATACTAATTACTTTTTTTTTTAAATGTGTCACCAAAAAATAACATATTTTTGGAAGAGATGCATTCTAAACAATCATAAACATAAACAAGCAATTTTTTTTTTATAAATATTATTATCATAAACAAGCAATATATAATAATGAGAAACCAAATAATTAGTAAATAGAATAGAATTAATTAGTGTTAATGACAACATAGTTTGGTGTTAATAGTCAGCAAAGAAGGCAAGTGATGAGATCAATGTGACGCGCGTGTTCACGTTCGCCAGCCGAGGCAGACACGTCACCTTCTCTGTGGGTCCCGCGCCCACTTTCTCTCTCCTGCCCGAAACCCATAGCTGCCCGTGTTTTCCACTTCCGTTCCCTGCCCGAACTGCCCGTCCCCACACGCCACTCAGGAACATCTCCTACGGTCAGCTCCTCCGGGCAGCCCAAACTGCTGCCAGTTTTCTCCGGGCAGCTCGATTTGCTTTTCTGGTCTTCGATTCGACTGAATTTTTAGTAAAAAAGGAGAGAGAGAATCGATAATTCGGATTTATTTGTATAAATTTCAAAATTATGTATAAAAAAATTCATTTATTTTAGTTTCACACTCCTCTTAAGCTCTTCTTTTAGTATTGAGGTCAGCTTTGTTGTGGGTCTCTATTTTCTGAGATTTCTGTATCTTTGAGCAGACATTTTTTCTGGGTTCAGCTCAGGTTTCTTGATTCTCCATCTGCTAGAGCAGAAGCAGATACTTGTCTTCAAAGGGCAGTGAGTTGATCAATCTGTTGCTTTTGAAAGGTCCTATCTTTATGATCTACTTCAGCTGATCTAGCTGTTTTCTCAACTGGGTCTGTTTTGTATCCCCTGATTTTGGTGGGGTTTGAGGATAAAGTTTCCAAATTTTTGGTGGGTTTTGGTGGTTTTGGTGTGAGCAAGTGAGTACATAGGTTTTTGCTTGGTGGGTGTTGAGGGGTTTCTTTGGGGGTGCTGTGGATGATAGTTGGGTCTCAGAATTTAGGGTTTGTGAGATATGGGATCAGGTGGTGGGGATGGTAAGGTGGAGTCTTGGGAGGTGTGCAAAAAAGAAAAGGCAGGGAAGAAGAAGAAGAAGGATGATGGTGTAGTGGTGGTGGTGGAAGAGGAGGAAGAGGAGGAGACTGGGTGTTGGGTTAAGTGGAGGTTTATTGGAAGCTGCATTTCTTCAAGATCCAAAGTTGATAGCTCTGTGAGTGGGACCAGTACTCATTATGGTAAGCTATTATCATTGTTTTCTAGTTGATGTGCTTGTGATTTGGTTTCTGCTGGCTGTGTGATTTGTGGCTTTTGTTTGATTTGTTGTCTTAAATGATGTGGTGAATTGCTGTGTTGTTTCTGTGTTTGTGGATGTCTTTATACTAAATTCCAATGGCTTAAAATTGCATCTTAGTTGGAGCAAGTAATATCTTAAAACCACAGCTTAACAATAGGAGTTGCTTCCAATTTCCTGAACTTGGTGAAATTATAAGTTAGGGACTCTCAGAATACGAGTCTTCTATGATGAAATGAAGTATCGGTTATTAGATTGTGTCTCGCATTCTTGATGGTATGCTTTAACAGATTCATGTCTAACAATTCAGCCATAATTAATCTCCAACGGCAATGCAACCAATGTTTTCAGGTTTGGCCTGCATTGCTGAAGGAACAATGCTGTATATTTTCTCTCGTCTTTAAGCATTATTTATGAATTTGTTACTTATTACATACAAAGGCTTTAGGACGCGGTTATATTGGTTGGATAAGATACTAGATTCAGACAATGATTGGACTGATGCACACCTCTTAACTTTAGTCAATGTCTCATTACCATGTAGGGATCAGTACAAAAATTTGGCCGGCAAAGTATAGAGTCAGGTTATTCCAAGTAACAAGATGATACAATACTTTAGATGGTGAATTTGTACTTGTGTGTTTCAATAATGACAAATTTGGGCCTTTGGATAGTAACTGGGTCTGTCATAGAAAATCGATATATGATGAATGGTGCGGAAAAAGAAAGAAACAGAAAGTAATTTGTTTGACAAACCCAATCTGCTAACTAACTTTTAGAAATAACTGAATAGGTAATAGAAATGGGAAGATTAAAGGAATTTCTGAATGGGATATTCTGGATTTCTTGTGGATCGAAACTTGACTGTGTGAAAGGTCATTGAATGAATCTGTTGGACTACATATCTGAACCTTAACAGGAAAGAAATTTATAGTTAGGGAAATATTATAGAGGTCATTGAGGTTCTAGTTACAGGATATCCTGAAGATAGAGAGCGACGTGGCGTTCAGAAGATCATAGTATTTTTTGGCCCATCCACTATATTATACTGTTATAGAAACTGGAAAGCAACCTCTGCCAAGTGTGCACTTATGTGTACACAAATGTTGCTAACTCGTCTCTTTATTTCATTTAAATGTTCATGCATGTACTTAGTATTGAGAATGAAGTAATATTAACTTTATCTGCATTATGGTACCTGATGCGACGAATTGAGTGCTAAGGTTATGGAACTTTGTCGTTTTCTTTAATCTCAGTTTATACTCTAATATGTTTATTCTTGTTTGGGGTCAGCTGAAAGCAAATCTACAAATGATACAAGCAGAGACCAACCAGCAGTTCCCTTGGTCTCATCGACGACTACAACCACTAGTAATGCGGAAAGCAATTCATCCACTTCCAAACTTGAAGAGGAACTAAAAGTTGCTTCCCGGCTGCGAAAATTTGGATTTAATGATCTTAAATTAGCAACAAGAAATTTCAGACCTGAGAGTCTTCTTGGTGAAGGTGGTTTTGGTTGTGTCTTCAAGGGTTGGATTGAAGAAAACGGAACTGCTCCAGTCAAACCTGGCACGGGGCTAACTGTAGCTGTTAAAACTCTAAACAATGATGGGCTTCAGGGTCATAAAGAATGGCTGGTTTGGAACTTTTCTAACCTTGTCACTTCCATTACAAGCTTTTGATCACACTTTTTCTTTATTGATTAATTACTTTTAAGTTGCCTCTCTAACTATGGATTTCTCTCATGGCAGGCTGAAGTGAATTTTCTTGGTGACCTTGTGCACCCTAACTTGGTTAAATTAATCGGGTACTGCATTGAAGATGACCAGAGGTTGCTTGTATATGAGTTCATGCCTCGAGGAAGTTTGGAGAACCATCTATTCAGGAGTATGCCCCTATCATTTTGACTGCCGGTTTTGATCCCATCTTTGATTTACAGATCAGAAATTTCTATCTAAAGAAAAATATCATTCATGTAACATATCCTTTTGGGTGGATTATAACCATTATTGAAATTTTATCCATGCATACCATTTCACTTGATGAAAGCGCGGTTCCTTCCATGGGAACGGTCAAATCCAATTTTCTTGCCATTAGATCATGAGTTTGAATTGTCATTTTTTTACTTTCTCGGGTAATAACTGTATTTTATGCAGGGTCTCTGCCTCTTCCTTGGTCTATTAGGATGAAAATTGCACTAGGTGCTGCAAAGGGTCTTGCTTTTCTTCATGAGGAAGCAGAAAGGCCAGTAATTTACCGTGATTTCAAAACCTCCAACATCCTACTAGATGCGGTATGTACCGATTATTGCCAAATTTCATTCTCAACTACTGTTTGCATTCTTAATATAATTTTTATAATGTCAGGAATACAATGCCAAGCTCTCTGATTTTGGACTTGCTAAAGATGGCCCTGAAGGAGACAAGACTCATGTCTCAACCCGTGTTATGGGAACTTATGGTTATGCAGCTCCGGAATATGTAATGACAGGTAAGTTAATTAAATCCAAATCATACTTAAATCTCTTTGCCTTGGCTACAAGCCTACAATGTTATCAAGTAAAAGATGACTTTACTGAGTACCACAAGTACATGTTAGAAAATATATAAGCTATTGGTAGTTCTTATGATCGTTACTTTTACCCGATGTAATTTATTAGGAGATCTCATAATTGTTACTGAAAACCCCCACATGGACAGGTTTAAGTGTTAACTAGCCAGGTTTTTGTTTTGATAGATCTTTGTGAATTGGATTTGAAAAGTCTGAAACAAAATCAATGCACATCTCGTGGGAGTTGGGACTTTCTTTGCCTTTTATCTATTCTAATCAGAGCACGTGTTCCTGTCTCAGGGCATCTTACATCGAGGAGTGATGTCTACAGCTTTGGTGTGGTTCTACTGGAGATGTTATCAGGCAGAAGATCCATGGACAAAAACCGGCCTAATGGAGAACATAATCTTGTTGAATGGGCTCGGCCACATTTAGGAGAAAGAAAAAGATTCTACAGATTGCTAGACCCTCGACTTGAAGGTCACTTTTCGATAAAAGGTGCCCAGAAAGCTGCACAGTTGGCTGCTCATTGTCTTAGTCGAGATCCTAAAGCCAGGCCCCGAATGAGTGAAGTTGTTGAAGTCTTGAAGCCTCTACCAAATCTCAAGGACATGGCCAGTTCATCATATTATTTCCAGACTATGCAAGCTGACCGTGTTGGAGCCAGCCCAAATACTAGAAATGGTGTTCGATCACAGGCAGGATCGCTTTCAAGGAATGGTCAGCAACAAAGGAGCCTCTCGATATCAAATGGCTCTTATGCTTCTCCATATCATCATCAGTATCCTCACCCATCTCCAAAACCCAGTGGTAAACCATAACATTGGGACGGTCCTCAAGTATTTTGCATTCTCACCCCTTTTTATCATCCATTTCCTTCTTTTCTTTTCGTTTTTGTTTTGACCCAGTATAGATGTATCTTCTGTCAATCATTTGTTCTTGGATAACTGGAAAAGCAACAGAGAAACATGTTTGCTTTATGTTGTGTTTTAGAGTGATGGACCTCCCAGCAAGATAGAATTGTCAAGGTAGGGGAAGCTGGTAGAGCAAATTGTCTGTCAACTAAAATGTTAACTCTGGAAATATTGAATGTTATGGCCTCATTGCCCTTTTCATATCATTTTTCATCTCATTCCTTGTTGGTCAAATCAGAGTGATCAATTATTTCAATGGCAGAGAGAGAGAAGTCATACTCAAACTTGTATATGTTGAAAAAATTGATGCATTAACAAGATGGTATATTATGGATGGGGAGGAAGTGTCACTTAGAAACCTAAAAGAGAAGTAACTTTTAACAGATCTATGATAGTTGAGGCAAAGAGATAATGGATCTGTAAACATGTAATGTAGGTTTTCTGTGGCTTCTCTTGGTAGTGCATGAAATGTATAGGTGACAAGATCCACAAGAACACTTCAAGATGTTCGGGTTGCAAATCAGGTTAGGTCTCACTTTTAGGGGCGGATTCGTTAACGGGTTGCCCAATCCTACCCAAAAGTTTGTCAAAATGGATTTTTTTGAGTGTCCACAACTTCAGGTTCAAATTGCAGGCTCTATCATAATGATTTGACAATTCAATTGAAAGATGAACTTCATAACTACTTTTAAGAGGAAAACTGAAGTCTTCATATGACAGTACACCAAGTTTCAAAATTCAAATGCTGTCTATCATTGAATATGAAGGCATCTGATTGGAGGGGACCATATCTACTTTGCATAAAGAGCATATTTCCTGCCTATTTATGATCAAAAACATAAAAAAGAAAAGAAAAAAAGCACATGAACTCAACAACATGAAGGAAAAATAGTCCATGAATGAAGCTTTCAAATAGTTGAAGGAGCATTCTATTCAAATCAGATCAACCTCATTTTGTTAAGATATTAGTGCACATACTTCCATCTAATTTTGAGTCTTACATATACATAAACATCTACACAAGTTCACTTCTCAAGGAGTCTCCAGCTTGAGGAACACAAATCCTTATTTGTTTCTATGTATGGATGGTGTTACGTATCTCATGCAGCTCTTCTCGTCAGCTGTTCCTTGGATGTGCTCTCGAAGATCTTATCAGCATTTCCAACCTCAAATCCATCTCGCCTGTGGAACTCCTGAACCTGTACAAATTGGTGACACAGATTAATCAAAAGGTAACAGTATCCCAAGCCGGGCAAACATATATATATCAGTAACATTGAAAGCAAATGATACTGTGTCGGGTTAAAAGTTCCTTGGCAACTAGAGAACAAAAAGAACTAGTGGATCAGTCATGTGTAATGAATCATGACGGTATTTTTTATGAAAATTAATTAATTAGGAAATAAGATGCTGCTGTTACCTCTTCATCAGGTAGATCTTTGTATTGGGGCAGCACAAGGCGTTCAGCGAACTCTATGTATGAACAGGGTACTGATTCGTTAACACCATCAGCAAAATTAAAAGAGAATGAATCTGCAACTGTTGAACTTTGCTGCAGAAGACCATCAGGGCTCACTGAAAATGGAGGACGTGAAGTCATTAAATTGCCAACTTCATACAACAACGAATCTCCACTAGTAACTACTAAAACTGATAGTCTGATACTATAATATTTATTATGGTCTAATTAAACACAATTCTCTAGAACAGAGTAATGGGTCTACCGAATAACGAATGAAAAGAAAATAGCCTAGGCATATGCACAAAAGGGTTTTAACTTTAACTCAATGAAACTTTCTCCAGATGCCCTATTCACATCAATCATTAACTAACGTGTGGATGATTTAAGATATTCAAACTTAATGGTTCCCTCAAGTGGCACATGAACGACCAATTGTTCCAATGCCCCTAAACCCTTAAACATTTGACTTGGCACATAAATATTTATTTTCGAAAGTTCCCTGGGTAATTTGTATAGGGGCGTAGTTTACCATAGGAATTTACAGGAATTTACTAAAACTGCAACTAAAGAGTTTTCTCCTGCTTATGATATATTAAAATTAGTAGATGAATCCTTTGTAACATAATTTAACTGAACTAGTACTCCAAAAAAGATTAATATAATCATTTCCAGATAAAACAAAACAATCATAGATTCTTCGTTCGGCTGAGCAATTGGTTTTGTTGCAGCTTGACATCCACTTGAAACAGCATATATAGACTAAATATTTCATAAGGTTCTCCTCAACCATATGGCCGGGTCTCGTCAAATATTATGCCAATACATGCTAGAATCAAAGGTCGTATAAAGAAGTGTTTGAGGGCCTATCTAGCTCAGTAAACCTCCTTCAACAAGCTCATATTGTCTCAGAAACAACTAGAGTGCATCAGAAGTAACTCTAATTGCCGCCTCATCAACAACTCTAGACTCCTGGCCACACCAATTTTGTCTGACCACTAGTTATTTCTCAAGGCAATTATTGAGGAAACTAGCCAAAAAGATAAATCGAGGAGTTATTTTGAATCCTTACTCTCCATTGACGCATGTTTTTTGGTTATTGGTTATTGAATATTACTATTTACATCAACTCAACCAACGAATTTGCATCATCACTCAGCATTGAATAAGTTTCATTAACATAATACCTCTGCCTGTAATTTTGAGCAACAAAAAAGCAAGATGTAGAAGAAATCAAATATGACCACGGGAGGAACTTTTTATATCTGTAACTCCTACTTGTAAGCCAAACTAGGTAACTATCTAAAAGATGAAAAGCATGCTCTAGCTATACACAGTTCATAAATTCGAACAAACCTTTCAGAACTCCTCCTTCAGAGTTCAACCTGTATCCGTTTTCTTCAATAAACTGATTGAGGCTTTTAATAGTCCTCAAGTGAGATTTCAGCCGATGAGTGGATATAGTGACATGGTTCACCGCATACCCATTGACAAGGGTCCAAGCAGCATATTCACTCTCCCTAAGCATCACAAGCAAATATATAAGCCTTTTCAAATGGAAGTCGCTAATCATTAGAAGAAAAATCAGCTGAATTACAAAGCCATGACCAATTATAATGAAATAGAATGCTTGATGATTATGCTCCAATTTAGTTTAACTGAAGCAACTCTATATCTTAACTCTTTGGTCAAATCATGAACTATAATGATATGTACCTTGCCAATTGTTGAAATTCAGAAAATAAAGGCTTCTCCCATGTTAAAGATCCCAATGCACTTGCAAGAGCTGCATGTTTTCCATTGCCTCCAGTGTATTTTTTAATTATTGCCTAAATGTAGAAATATCAATCTCAATAAAGATGTCATTTACAATAGAACATTATATGCTGAAAATTGGAGGAAAGGAAGCAAACTACATCATTTTGTATCCGTAAATAAATATTAAGGTGGATCATTGCAACTGTGTATGGAACAACACTAACACACCTGCGCTTGTGGACTCATTTCATCGACAAGGAGTTCGGATATAAATATTCTAGGCAAAGGTCCATTTACACCACTGCCACCATCTGGAGAGGGAATACTAGGAGGAGAAAACCACAGCGCTTTCAACTTTTTTGCAGGAAATCTCAACTCCTCCCGTTGAATATAGCCAAAATCCAAGAAAAAGTTTGCCATGGATTCAATTCCGTAACCTTTCACCTATTGTGTGCCATAACAAAACAGAACTTGGGAGATCAACATTACTTATACAGACACAATTCCTCTAATGAAACTATACAATAACAGTTTCAAAAGATATAGGAGAAAAACATAATGATTCAAAATTATTAGGTCAAATACTATACCCCAAATGTCCTAAAAGCAATATGATCATAGCAAATTTGCTCGCTGTCGACCGTCCGAACAAGCTCCAATATGGCTTTTGCAGTTGGGTTCCTATTCAAATACACACTCTCCATACTTGCCAATGCACTCCTGAGAAATGATTCAGCACCCTATAGCACATACAACAAGAAGCACAACAATTTAGTTTCCAAATTCAACACAAACCCAATGTTCAAACCAAACAACCAGCACAAAATTTTCACTTTTTACATGAACTAAGCATCTGTTGCCAAAAAGCTTCCAGAAATCTTTGAATCCTTACCCACATGCCAAAATCAAAAGCTCTACAAATCGATAATCGACTAACAACCCAGAAAATATCAGATTCAAATAAATTCATGGTAACTCAATTTATAGGGATCGTATGAGAATAGCACCTGAAAAGTGGAACCTTGGGGTTCATTTTGGGATTCAGGGGCTGAGGCAGAGCAGAGAGTCCGTTTTCCGGTGCCGGAGGTGGATATTGAATTCCCGGAAAACAATGAATTGAACTTGTTGGAGGAGTTCATGGAAATGAAATTCCTGGATTTGGGGTGGAGAGGAAACGAAAAGACTGAAGATTGGGAAGTGGGTTTGATGGTGGAAGAGTACAAGAACTTGATCGTCGATAGCTTCATGGATTTTTATTTTTTCTAAGTTGCTGAAATTGAACACACACTCTGCTACTGAAACCCACAAGAACCAGAAATGATGCCTCTTCACTTCAGTACTCACCGAAGCTGTATTTGATTCATGCCTGGTTTTTATTCGTTGATCTTCAATTTAGCTGACTGTGTGACACGTGGCTTCTATACAAGAAGGGGTAATTCTGTCGTAAATTCAAATAAATCACTCCATACTGTTAAAAGGAAACTCGAAATCGAACCTCAAAAAGAATTTGAAGCGCTTAAAGTGTTGGCTCAACTTGCATTGGTATATTATATTTGTTAAAGAACACTCTTTTCTTCTATACAAGAAGGGGTAGTTCTCATCTTAATTTAAAAACACGCATGATAACAAGCTCAATGAATATTACCTATTAACTATTTTATAATTATGAAATATATCATTAGTATTTTATACTACCTCCGTCTCAAAATAAGCGTCCTGTTTGTCTAAATTTTTTGTCCCAAAATGAGTGTCTTGTTTCTATTTTTAGGTTATTATATTATCGTTTTTCTCATATTACCCTTATCACTTATGTACTACATGAACTGCACATTGACAGAATAGAAACTGCACATGAAGTGTAGTTGGGAAAGTGAAGGTAATATTGAAAACACATTAAATTATATAATAATTCTTAATTTTTACAAAAATGAAAACATGACACACATTAAGACGAAGAGAATATATAACTAATTTCTATAAGAAAAATGACCATCACAAGACATATAATACACTAATTTTCATGCATATGAAGTAAATATTTATTATTTGACCAACAAAGTATTAAATTTTACCAAATTTTTCTTAAAATATTGTTAACTATCATGCCTCCAACTTTAGTACTTAAAATTTAAGATATTATTAAATAAGGAAAAATAGTAAAGAATTGAAATTGACAAGCTTGTCGGGAGGCTGACGTGTATTAGCATTTATCGCATTATGCAGTGTCGTCTACGACTCTACTGTCTAATCCCATACACAATGCCTAATAATTTGGATACTATCAACACGTCATCATTTTTGTAATTTTATGGATAAGAACTAAACTACTAAAGTATCCAAGATTGGCCCATTAAGAAAAGCCCAATCTCATCTTTCAGTAGCCCACAACACGTCAAATTGTAAATGGCTTCTTAATGGGCTCGTTCTGGCCCACTGTAAAGGCCACCCAGCAAAATCCTCATTGATGGAGCCAACATGAATATAATATTTTATTAATGAAAATATATAATATTAACAGGAAATGAATCTAAGCTATGTTATTTTTGGCTTAGGCTAAGGCAAACCAATCATAACATGACACCTCGTTAAAATATCACCCACACCCACACCCACCCAATGAA